>CAIGRQ010074070.1:0-10036 GCA_903798375.1 Fraxinus sp. D2006-0159 | reverse complement strand
ACACGTGTCTTTTCATCCTACGATTTCTATTAATTGTAAACCACTATATAAGGGAATGGGCAACATTGGAGCGGGGTAATGAAAGTTTGGATATTAAAAACTAAGGCAAATTCTCCTTCCCGTACATGAGTTCGCCTCGATCCGACCCCCTCAATTTTCTAAAGAAATTAATAAAAGAAGGGATCCACACTTAACAAAAATCTACGAAGGAACCACTTATTACTGTTGAACCACTTTTTGGGGTCAACAATGTACAAAGAGACAAATCTGCAACACTAAACGGCGTCAATCTAGCACGAGCTTTGGGTCTTCGACTTCACTTGTAAAATCTCAGAAGAGCCCGGGAGGCTACGTGCAAATTACACTTTGTACATGGGAATTTTAAACGCGCATGAACACACAGAGAAGCACACAAAATCATAAAATTGGATGAATTTTTTGAGATTATTGCTGAGGATACAAGACTTTAGGGTTTGATGTAGATTCATTTCGGAGGCTGAGATTTTATGAAGATGTTAATGGAGAAGATTGGATTATATAGATGGAATTCAGAAACCCTAAAGAAGCCCGGCTCACAAGAATTTACATTTAAACTTAGGCTGGGCAAATGGGGCTAAGTAAGATTTATTTTTATTTGCTATACACCTAATTATGGATAATTAGTAATTTAGTACTCATATATTTTGTGTGAAGTACAAAACAAGTTGATCTCAATGGTAATTGGGAAAAGATGTAATTTTTCTTATCAAGATTTATTTAATTATTCTATTTAAGCATTACTGCAAAAATTTGGTAAATGATGTTTCTTGTATACAAACAAGTCATTTTCAGTTGCTTCATATTGATAATTTTTTGTAAACTGAAAATATGAGAAAGTATAATAGAAGGCCATTCTGAAAAATTTCATTATAATTTAGATTAATTAGTATCTCGTTCTATTATGGCCTTCATCACTGGTTACAAAAATTTAGGACATATTCTATTTATCGTTTTCAGTTTTTGATTTTTCAAAACAGTGAAAGCATGTTTTTTTTTTCTATTTGCGAAAATGCTTTTTTAAAAATAAGTTAAAAATTTACAAAGAAAACTCAAAACGACAAATTTGTGGTTTTGAGTGTTTTTAGTTATAATCAAACTAAAATTTTTAAAACACATTTTGGGTATTTTCAAAACAATTTTTCAAAATGTCAAAAAGAACATATTTTCAACAATCTCAAAATGAACACTTAAAAAACAAAATCTAAAATGAACACTTAAAAAACAAAATCTAAAATGAATTCAAAACTCAAAACACAATAATGAAACACAAAAAGAACAACCCCTTATTAATTTATGTTTTCAAAATTTAGAGTGATGTACTAATAGGCTCTTCTAGCTCATTTTCAACTGCTGTATTACTCCAGTGCTTCGGATATCACAGACCCTCCGCAATAAATTGTAGCGGAGCCATTTCATGAGCAGGGAGGCTAAACACGGTTCTTTGAATCAAACGTCGAAAAAATCGATTCTTTTTAAAATATCAAAACCTAAATCGGATAGGATATATGGATCGATCTATCTTTCTATTCAAGAAAAGCATGCTTTTAATCCGTTACAACAATATGGCACACGACACATCGGCCATTGCCCTTTCTTCACAGCTACATAAATCATTGATATTTATGGCAGACGACACATCGGCCATATTGTTCTCAGGTAAAATGCAGACCACCTGCTTGCGTGATTGTAGTTTTTATAATTCCCTCAAAGTTCAGCTACCCTCTGCTAGTCTTTCCTATTCAATCTCATGTTTCTTCACTGAACGACTTAATTCATCAAAGCATCGATGTTCAGCATCAGCTTTGTTAGATAACCCAGCTACTTCCAGGTGCCGCCTTCACCCCTCTTTCCTTCATTTCTCTTGTATGGAAAAGTCGAAGGAGTATAGAGAACTTACTAGCATAAATTCTTGCCAGCAGGGGCGGACCCAGCACCTGGCTAGCCCTCGCGGCCGCCCGTGCTGGGTCCCCGGAAGCCGCAGGTTCTCACCGCCAAGTTGCCGTTTGTCGGGAAGAAGAAGGACTGAAGGAGAGCTTCTGTTGTCTCTGTCTGGCCTTCTGCTGAATTCCGTTTCTGTGATGTTTTAAATTTTTTAAGCCTTACTTAAAAAAGGCCCAATTGAAACTTGTAAGTCCATTAGTGATTAGCCCACACAACTTATCCAATTTAACCAAATCCAAATCCATATCAATTACCATTTCTATTTACCCATTGTTTGTCCGACAGAGAGAAGGGAAGGGTAGCTACTGACGATTACGAACGATGGTGAAATTTCTGTGGTTGAGTGGTTGTGCCTATGAGTCTTTGACTGTGGTCGGTGGACGGTGCCATGGTTGGAGGTCGATGGTCTGGTGCAGACGTGCAGTAGCTGGAGGCTGCCGGCTGGAGCTTCGAAAATCGAAATCGAATCCTTTTCAGCTTCCTCATATCTCTCCTTGCTAGCATAAATTCTTGCCAGCAGTATATAATTAGCTGGATTCTCTGGCTCTATTTCAAATAAAGCCCCACCAGCTACTTCTGCTAGCTCCACTTCCCCATAAGTTCGACAAGCTCCAAGAAGAGCTCCCCAAGCTTTTGCAGTTGCTTTTATTTTCATCCCTTTTAGAACTTCGTATGCCTCGTATAGTCTCCCAGTTCTACTCAAAACATCCACTAGACAAGCATAGTGATCACCATTTGCTTCTATGCCATAATAACTATGCATTCGAGAAAAGTGCATACGTGCTTCATCAGCTAATCCCGAATGACTACATGCCTTCAATACTCCAAGAAAAGTGATCTCATCAGGCTTTACATTCGACATTTCCATTTGTTCAAATACCTCGAGTGCCTTTTTGGCCATCCCATGCAGTGCGTAGGCAGATATGAGGCTACTCCATGCAACCACGTCTTTTTCTGCCATGCTCTCAAACACAAGATGTGCTTTATCAAGACACCCGCATCGCCCATAGGCTTCCACTAGGCCACTCCTAAAATGCTGGTGTGGATCAATATCATTCCTTATTGAATAGCCATGTATCTCTTTGATAAAATCCAATGATGCAATCCCCGCACAAGCACGTAATAAAGCAAGTACTGTAATTAAGTTTGGCTTCAAACTCATCTCCCACATTTTTCTATAGAAAGCTAAGGCTTCAAACAACTTCCCCTCTATTTCCAACAAACNAAGCACGTAATAAAGCAAGTACTGTAATTAAGTTTGGCTTCAAACTCATCTCCCACATTTTTCTATAGAAAGCTAAGGCTTCAAACAACTTCCCCTCTATTTCCAACAAACCCATGATAATCGTATTGAAAGTCGACGCGTTAGGCAATTTATCCATTGCCCCAAACAACTGCAAGGCATTCTGCATATTCTTAGAATGTGTATACAGCGAAATCATAGAGTTCCATAAAACGACGTTTCTTACGCACGTTTCATCAAACAGTTGGCGAGCAGAGGAAATGGAGACGCATTTTCCATACATGTCGACAAGACCGCAGGCAACAAATGGATTTTTATTGAAAGAGGATTTCAGTGTGAGGGAGTGGATGGATGCGCCAAGAAGCGGGCAGGGGAGGAATGCACAGGACTTGAGAGCAAGGGGGAAAATGAAAGGGTCTAAGGAAAGATATAAAGAAGAGTAGATTTCTCGAAAGAGGGTGAGAGCTTGGTGATGGCGGCCTTGATTGACGTGATGGGTCAGGCGTTTTGTATAAGAAAGCAAGCGGAGGAAGTTCGAAGAGTAGGAGCCCATGCTTTGGTTGGTTTATAGCAAAGTTGTTTGAAGCAGCAGTGACTATAGTTTTTCATTTCCTTACGTTTCATTATTCTTGAACTTTCAATCTAACTCATTTTTATTTATTTATAAATTAAATCTTAAGTGCACCTTATTAAAATTCTTATATTTATTCAAATGTCAAAATGTGAGTTAACTAAATTTGTGATGCCATCCACTCGACCCTCTTGATGATTTGACTTGGACACTTTGATTTTATCTCAATTAAAGTAACTACGTTCAATTTCGTCAATTAAAGTAATTGATGAATGGACAATTAATAAATGATTTTCGTTTCTTTTCATCGTTGCCAAAGTAAATAAATACTATCTCATTAATATAAATAATCATCATTTTTTTCACTGTCATTTCAGTGTTTCCTTGACATAATTGATGAAATCAAATCAAAATATCCTTATTTTAACAAAATTGAAATACAGTTACACATTAAATTAATTTAATTTACCACGAATTAATTTAACAAATGAAATAACAATAGCTAATAGAGTGCCTGCTGATTAAAAAAATATTAATAATCAAATTATGTCCCTGGGGAGAAGACAAGAAACAAAAAGAAAGAAGAAGAAGGACTACCAAAAATTATAGGGGGCCAAACTGGAATATACAAAATAAATATATTCAAATTTCAAAACTTATATACCATTATTCTCTGATTTTCGATCCTCTAATTCAACCCCAATCTTATTCAACCTTCATCGTATGCGGTTTGATAAAATAAAAATCAATATAGCCCGAATAAACTAGAAAAACCCTTATCAAATTCCAGAGTTGAATTGATGCTGCTGAATATCATAAATTCTGATTATTTGAATTGGATCAGCAGCTCATATTCACCTCCCTCATGGGCAGCTCTAATCGCTGGATTTTTCGTGATCCTCACTTTGACCCTCTCTGTTTATCTGATATTCGAGCATCTCTCTGCCTACAAAAACCCCGAGGTCATACATAGATTTCGTATTACAATTTTCTTGATTTTGTTTACTCTTTAGTTTTTTTTATGGGTTTTTGGATTCTGAAATTAATCTTCATTGGTTTTCTGTGGGTGGATTGCAGGAGCAGAAATTTTTGATTGGTGTGGTATTGATGGTGCCCTGTTATGCTGTTGAATCAGTAAGTTCTGTTTTTCATGTGATTTGTTTCATTATTTTTCAAAACTAGATTGAAGCGAGAATAATATTTGATGATTTATCCGATCGAGCTGAATTTGCATAATGGAAGCATATATTTGCTCTGGATCCTCTCTTGTTCCCCGCCCAACACCTTTTACTTTTTGCAATGAAGTATAAGATATTTACAAACTTTGTATAAAATACCTTGGAAAGTTATATAGAAATGAACGGTTCTACTAATCACAATAGCTAATGCACAGGTTTTTAAAGCCTTGGGCAAACTTATAGACTGTGTAAAAATATTTAAAATCCAATCATATTCCTGTGACAGTTTGTTTTGAAGTATAGTCAAAATGTGCACATCATAAAACATTGCAATTGTATTAGCAGCAACTTCTTCAGATAATCCAGAGTCATGTAATCACATCTGGAATTTATCTTGCTCTAACATGGTTTATTTGTGCAGTTTGTATCGTTGGTAAACCCAGCAATTAGTGTTGATATTGAGATCCTGCGTGATTGCTATGAATCATTTGCCATGTATTGCTTCGGGAGATATCTCGTTGCGTGTTTAGGTATGAATATATACGATTTAGATTTGGATTAGCTTAATATTTTCATTTTCCCTTTATAAATATTTTATTTCTTGCTATTCCAGGTTCTATATTTTATTTTTATAATATAAGGCCTGACATCCATGTTTCTGTTTTCTGAAAGAAGCTCATTAATGTTATTTTAGTTGTAATCGTCATCGATCAATAATTCGCTTGATACAGTACATTCCTAAACCTCCAGTAAAACTCATGTCTTATACGACTAGCTCATTGTATTTTCTCATGTATTCATATTCTGAATTAGGTGGAGAAGAAAGGACAATCGCATTTATGAAGAGGGAAGGACGCATAAGTGCGAAAACACCCTTGTTAGATCATGAATCTGAAAGGGGAATTGTAAAGCACCCCTTTCCCATGAATCTTATTTTAAAACCTTGGAAAATGAGTCAATGGGTTTACCAAGTTATCAAGTTTGGTATTGTTCAATACGTAAGTTTTCCAATTCTTAGTAAACCTTATAGCCTATGCTATTGTCAACTCTTATCTATTTTTTCATCATGGGAAATGAACCACATAAATTTCTATGACAGATGATTATAAAAGCAGTTACTGCTATTTTGGCTGTGATTCTTGAAGCCTTTGGTGTATATTGTGAAGGAGACTTCAAATGGAATTGTGGGTAAGATTTGGAATAGTCAATCATTACATTTTTGGTTAAGTATGGGATTACTTAGTGGGAAAAAAGGAATGCAAAGCATATGTTAGTATTGGCCTTACCAATGAAAATGCATTTATAGTGTTTTGCTTCTATTATGGCCTCATTATTTGAATGCCTATATATCCAAATGTTTTTTTACTGTACCTTCTATGTTTTCATTGTCATCCATCTAATGATATTAATGTTTTCCTTGATAGAATTTTTGTCTTAAATCATCACCAGAGTTATCCACATCTTATTCTATTGTTAATAGGTTCTTATCATTGTTGCTTGCAATTAATTTCAATTGGTATTGCCTTTTGAATGTTTTGCCATCAAATCTAACTCTATTGAAGATGATATTGCCATTTGATTTGCAAATATAGAAGAGGCCTGAAATATCTCTAATTATATCTGCCTTCTATTATTTGTAGGTACCCTTACATGGCTGTGGTTTTAAATTTTAGTCAGTCATGGGCTTTGTATTGCTTAGTTCAATTTTATACCATCACAAAATATGAATTAGCACACATTAAACCGCTATACAAGTTCTTGACATTTAAGTCAATTGTGTTTCTAACTTGGTGGCAAGGTGTGGCTATAGCCCTTCTCTACGCCCTTGGTTTATTTAAAAGTCCAATAGCTCAAGCACTGCAATTTAAGTCAAGTGTTCAGGACTTCATCATCTGTATTGAGGTAATTGTTTTACGTTGGTCTTTGCTATTGTTATTGCTCCTAGTAAACTATATTACTTACAATAACGATACATTTTGATATGTTTTAAGAAACACTGTGAAGGCATGATTACTTCCAAGTTGCTTTATAAAACAAATTATTAATACTTCTCCACATCATTGAATAATTAATACTTTTACATGTCTTTGAATATATCTTTTATTATTATTATTATTATTTATTATTTATTTTATTTTTTTGGTTTGGGGATGGGATGGATATGGACTACTGACTTGATAAGCACCCATGACCTTTAGTTATCCAGACTTCAACTGAAGGTAGGTTGTTTTATTGTAAAGTTATTTCATTCTGGTAAATGATCCTTTCCAGTTTTAGCAATTGGCAATTGTGCCATAGATAGTGGAAAGACCAGGAAGTAGGTCTCTACTCATTGAATAACATTGAATGGAAATCACATCTACTGATTTGAAAGGGGAAGTAGCAGTGCAGTGAAAGTAATGTAGGATAAGTTCATCGGACTTGTGAAAGAATTAGATGAGTTTGATAACGATTAGGATCACGAGTTAGGGATTTGAGAATTGTGCAAGGAAGTTGGTGGTATTGGAAGAGAATTACAGGATGGAGCAGGGAGGATAAGAAACAAAAAATAAATTTAGCTTGAGGATGGAACGGAAGGAGAAGGGATTCTAAGCTTCAGAGGAATTTGAAGTACGGAAAGAGTGGCAATCTATACTAGGTTGGCCTGTATACTTAGATGGGGAACTCTCTTTCTTTTTTGTAAATTATTGACTTTTTAAATCGAACGAGAAAAGAAACGTTCTTGACAATTGTTGGTGTTTTTTACATGTCATGTACCAACAACTTTATTTATTCTGAATATCTCATGTAAAATATTTAAGTTTAACAGGTCTATGTATTCATCCAGCACAGATGGGCATTGCTTCTGTGGTTCACCTTTATGTGTTTCCTGCAAAGCCTTATGAGTTAATGGGGGATCACTTTTCTGGAAGTGTTTCAGTTCTTGGAGACTATGCATCTGTTGATTGCCTTCCAGATCCTGATGAGGTTAGGGACAGCGAACGTCCCACAAAATTACGCCTTCCACCACCTGATTTTGATGTTAGGAGTGGAATGACCATCAGAGAAAGTGTACGAGATGTCTTCGTTGGCGGGGGTGAATATGTAAGTCATCTTCTTTCACTCATTTAAGTGTGTAATCCTCTGCCCTCCTTGAGCAATCTATTGAAACTATAATCAATACCTGTTGATTTTTCCTCTCATATTAAGTACATTTTAGAAGAAACAAATATTTGTGGAGTATGGGAATGTAATATTTGTCGTTTAAATTTTTGTTTTTCTTGATATTAATGAAGTTGTGTTGATATCTTGTGGTTTCATATGGGTGAACTTTCTCCAATGCAAAATAACTCACTCATTGACTTCTGCATAGCGCCTGTGCATAAGTTTCGACTGCAGATCAGTTATTTGTACATTGAAAGAAAGAAAAAGTTGTTAGTATGATCAAACCAAGCTCGCCTTGTTATTATCCTTCTCCATCTGGTTTGATGATTAATCATCTTGACATTCTAAAGATAGGCTATCTGGGGTGGAGGGAATACATTACAAGAAAAATTTGTTAGTATGATCAAACCTAGCTCACCTAGTTATTATCCTCCTCCATCTCTCTTGACATTCTGAAGATTGCTAGTTCTGACCTAAAGTAAATTCCCTGCAAATCTTCACAAGACGACCAAGATTTATCCTCATCTCTCAGGAGGATGCTGTTTCATTTGTTTATAGATTTTTATGAATGTGATTATGTACATTCAGTAGTTAGTCACTTGGCGGAGTTAGTGAAGTTAGAACTTGGCTAACGAGGAGGAGAAAGGGGTTCTGTCTATTTTTATCTTTTAACCCTTCACATTGATTAAAAAAGTCCTTGCCTGTTTTCTTTGATTGTCTTGTGTCCTGCAAATGAAGATTTATTCAAGTGTTACCTCATTATCATCTCTTTCAGTCATGTTCAAGTTACGTTCTGGTGTTGACCTTTACTTTTTCAACACCTTGAAAACAGATTGTAAAAGATTTGAAGTTTACAGTGACTCAAGCGGTCGAACCTGTGGAGAAAGGAATCAATAAGTTTAATCAGAAATTGCATAAGATCTCTCAGAACATAAAGAGGCATGACATGGGGAGGAGAACAAAGGATGACAGTTGCATAGCTACAACTTCACCAACACGCAGAGTGATCCGAGGAATAGATGATCCTCTCTTAAATGGCAGTATCAGTGACAGTGGCAGCTCAAGGAGAAAGAAGCATCGTCGAAAATCAGGGTATACCAGTGCTGAAAGTGGTGGCGAGAGTAGCAGCAGTGATCAGACCTTTGGTGGTTATCAAATTCATGGCCGTAGGTGGGTTATCAAAGATTAGTTAAGGTAAATGGTTTGGCTTCAATACTTTTACGTTTCATTTGTTAGAATTAAACCCACCAACGTGACAACTGACACACAAGGCTGCAACTGTGCATTTTCCGGCATTTTATGCCCCAAGAGAAGTTCGTTTGAGGTGTTTGCGCTATCTTTTTGGGCCCTTTAAAAGGTGCAAGGGTAATTAATGTATGCAGAGGGCTTGTAGATTTTGGACTCCTGTCCTGTTATTTTGAAGACAGCAGGCCTTGACAATTGTTGTATAGAGATCCATGTCTATTTGGTCACAACTCATTGTATTAAGATCTGTTTCCCTAATACTAAACTTCGATTCGTGCCTTAGCTATTTTGAGTATAAAGCCTTTGCCCAGTGAAGTTGAATCTTGTTAGATGTATCGCCCAATAGAAAAGCATCGAAAATTCTTGTGCCCTCTATGTAATGGAATGCCCAAGTAGGTAATACAAGGATTTTAGTCTCTGAAGCCATTAGTTTCAGATCAAACACGTTCTAATGAGAGAACGTAATTCAACTTTAATTGTGGCTAAATTTTCGGGCTTAAATTGTATAATAGACATGAACTTTCTCTAACGAATTTTGCCGACGTTGTAGTAATACATCATTTGATTACACGTTGACACTTAATAGCATCATTTAGGATTTTTTATCTTAATATTTTTAATTGAGTTATAATCGTTAGAAATTTGAATAAATATTATCACAAGAAAATAATCATC
>CAIGRQ010073965.1:0-10066 GCA_903798375.1 Fraxinus sp. D2006-0159 | reverse complement strand
ATTTATTTGATAAAAGTATTTACTCCTTTGAAAACCTATTTTATGCAATTTCTTTTATGTTTTTGAGGAAGTATGATTTTCTTATGCATAAAATTTTTACTTTGAGCTGCTAAACATTTCATGGCCAAATAACGAAACATTTTACCTTTACATATATTTAATGTATTAAAAACTTAATGTCTCGTTTCTTCATGAGCTCTTTTTGCTTCCGTCGGTTTGCCGAGTTTGATTATACAAGGATTGTTTATTTTCGAATATCATAATCTTGATCTTTTGTGCTTCCATCNACTTAATGTCTCGTTTCTTCATGAGCTCTTTTTGCTTCCGTCGGTTTGCCGAGTTTGATTATACAAGGATTGTTTATTTTCGAATATCATAATCTTGATCTTTTGTGCTTCCATCCTTGATAGCATCCACGATCACTCTAAAACGACATTCGAATACAATTTGTTAGAACTAAAAGTGATTTGTTTGTAATAATCAAAACGAGAAGTCAACCATAGATCAACATTTACCTCTTGGAAGAGACTGGGGTACATCTCGTCAACGAACATCCTCCTCTTCGCCTCGGTCATGAATGGAAAAACGACGTATTGTGACTGTAATCTCAACCTCTTGTCGGCCATCTGTTCCGACACGTCAACAACACGCTTCTTACCCTCTGTCATAACGGGTGTCCTTTATTCATCCGCCACCCTATATGCCTCATAGGCCGCTTCCTCCTCGGGGATCGTCACCCCCTCCACCTCAGGGCTCACCACCTCCTCTGTCATCGGGACCATTCCCTTCGTCATCTCCTCATCCGCCACTTCTTCCGTCCCTATTGGGGCCACCCCTTCCCGTTCCACAGATAACAAAAATTGTTCTAATACACTTTCATCTATTTACAACAGTGGGTGACCCAATCTCTGTCCAGAATGGAATCGAACATCTGGTTATCTTGAGTATGCAAAATGACTAATTAACGGACAAAATCCCGACCCTTCTGCTCTATTGACAACATCAACTTAGTTAGGACTTCAAGCTAACATATTGACATTTCAACTAGTTAATGATCACGTGTTGAGATTTTGAATGACACATAATATAAATCGCAAATGTATAATACTCAATTGAGGGTCATTGATGATAGCAGACAACTGTCTGCCAGATGGACAATCGTCTGATCGAAATGTTTGCCAATGATGCATCCGAGGGTAGTGTGTCTTATCTCTCCTCGTAAACTACTCAACCTAAGAAGAAGACAGTATCATATGCCTAGATCTGCAACATGTACAATTATTATATATAAATCTAGTATAAAATAATATTTTAACTTTGATTATATTAAGGATTTACCTGCACTGCAGGGGCAATCCTTAAGTATTGTACTTACGCAAGGACTTCTTAGGCTTCTAATGTGATCTGGTTAAGACGTGTGTGGTGTCCTCAAAATATCTCCACCCTCAAGGATAGTTGTTGAAGACATCAATGTCGTCAACAACTTCCAAATGAAAATGGTCGATCGCATTCTTTTTGTGAGATACCTCACTACGCTCTCAACGATATAGACCAGTCTCAACTTTAATCTGACCAATATTTGGTCGCACTTCCTGATTGCGCCAATCAACTACGGTAGAAACATCGTCCCCTGCCCTTGAAAATCGCGTCATACAGTCTATTGCTTCTTTGAGTGTTGTTGAAAGTTGTTCATTGCTCGTAATCTTCAGTCCAGTAATCAGGGCAAACTCAAACATAGAGAAACTAGTGACCTTGCCCCAAAGTCGAAGTAGAGGGCATCGCCGTCGACTGGCTTAAGTAGCCAACATAGTAATACATCAATGATTTGCCCGAAGTATTGCACCTCTCTCAACTGATACAAAGGTCATAGGAAGGACTGGATTAGCATATCTCTATGCTGATTATCGAGCAACTCCAATAGAGTAGTATAACTCTTAAGCTACTGTTTAAAGTACATTTTCTCACAACCTGTTTCAACTCAGCATTAAGATAGTACTCTATCCTACAAAAATTGAAATGTTAGAACATTTAACAAGAGATAATGGAATAAAGCATAATCTCAGAAAAATAAAGCGAACTGAATTGTGACTACTATACGCAAGAAATAAATTCATTTACATTGACGCTAATAAAAAAAAATGATTAAATAAATTAAAGGTTAAAAACAAAAATTAAAAAAAGAATTACAAACAAAAATAAAAATAATTAAAAAATTAAAAAGAGAATATAAAAGAGCATTTTAAATTGAAAATAAATAAATTATGATAAACAGAAAATAAATAAAATTTTTAAAACAAATTTAAATTAAATACAAATTAATGATAAAAAAAATTTTAAAAAAGGAAAAATAAATTATAAAAAATAAAAAATAATGCAAGAATATTAAAAGGTATTTGAAATTGATTTTTTTTATGATAAACATAAAATAATTAAGAAATTTTAATAAATAATAATAAATTAAATTAAATACAAGTTAATGACCAACAAAATTAAAGAAAAATATAAAAAGATAAATGAAGAATATTAAAAAGTATTTTAAATGAAAAAAATAAATTATAATAAGAAGAAAACAATTAATGAATTTTTTAAATTACTTCCAAAAAATAATAACAATAAAAAATAGACAAAAGGAAATTATAAAAATTAAATAAAGAATATAAATATTATTTAATTTAAACTGAAAAAAATACGTATTTTTTAAAAAAAGAATATTAAATTAATAAGAATTTTTTTTAAGATAAAAGGCCACTATGGAAATATAGTCCGATCAACTAGTTATTTTTACACATTTCCTGCAATTAGTACAAATAAAAAATAGCGTGACAAGGAAAGTTTAGTGATAGTGAGAGCTATTTTGGGCCCTAGACATTTTTGTAAGGCTATATACATTCCCACAACAATTTTTAATAACTAAACTACATTTTAATTGCATAAAATGTTCATAACCTTTGCACAAGATCACATTTATGTTTCAGATTTTTTTTCCATCACATTCTTAATTGCTCATAATTATAATTTTAGTCCAAAATTTTATTTACGATAAAGTAAGCAAACTCATTTGTCCATTGTATTTTAAAATAAGCAAAACAAATAATAATGTAAAACATATTTAACCCATTTTACAGCACGTTAACAATATTTTTTGACGAAAACCATGATTATGGACAAGTTTTTTTTATTAGTGGAATATTAAAATTAATAATGTGAAAAAACTTAAGAATATAAGTGTGATAATAAATAAAGCTAATGACTTTTAATATAATTAAAATGTGGTATTTACAATAACAATTGTTATAATAAAATGTGGTATGAATATAACCACCCTTTTTCCAATTAACATATGATTAATTATGCTAATGATCACTAAAGTTTGGAGTAATTCTAAAATTATAATTGAAGTATTTTTCTTACAATATTAGTCACATAAGTTTTTAACGATGATATTAATGATTAGTTAGTTAAAAATATGGGTTGTGCTGGTCTACAGGGCCATATGGGCCTCTATTTTAAAATTATAATTGAAGTAGTTTTCTTACAATATTAGTCACACAAGTTTTTAGCAGTGGTACTAATGAGTAATGACCAGTTGGTTAAAAATATGGGTTGTGCTGGTCTGCAAGGCCACATGGGCCCTGTATTTTATAATGGGGAAATTAGGTCCAATACTCTAAAAAGTAACTCAATTTGATTAATACCCTAACTTAACTAAACACCAAATAAATCCCGTATTAATTACTTACTCAACTGAAACAAAATCCTAAATCTCCCCTTCAAACAAACGCCAACGCCAGGCAACATACAGATTAGAAAGAGGCGCCGCCTATCGAGCCCTATAACCCAAATTCTCAAACGATGGATCCAGATTCGGTTGCTAAGGCATTCGTTGAACACTACTATTCCACGTTCGATGCGAATCGAGCTGGGCTCGCGAATCTGTACCAAGAAGGTTCGATGTTGACCTTCGAGGGCCAGAAGATAATGGGATCGCAAAATATTGTGGCGAAGCTCACCAGTCTGCCATTCCAGCAGTGCAAGCACCAGATCACAACCGTTGATTGTCAGCCATCTGGACCTGCCGGTGGTATGCTTGTTTTCGTCTCAGGTAATCTCCAACTCGCCGGTGAACAGCACGCGCTCAAGTTCAGTCAGGTACGTTTTCATTCGTTATGCTTATTCGCATGAATTGGTTATGTGTGCTTTGTCGTGATGAAATCGTGCTCCAATTTGCACTGTTGAAATCATGCTTTCAAGTACATTGAATATTGATTTGCAATGATTGATTGGTTAGTTTATTGACACTTGATTTGCAATAAGAGATTGTTAATTGGTTCATCAGTTCATTGGTTGGAATGGAACTGTTGTTGCACTAGTAAATGATGTTTTAAATGAAGAACTGAGGATTATTTAATTAAATTGATGGGTGTTATGGGCATCATTAAAACTAGATACTGTTATTAATGGTAGCTGTGTCAATGCTGACCTCCTTATATATGATGGAGAGCTTGGAATGTTTCACTCATGGAATGTTGAATGGGATTAAAAGACCGTTAAATAGAACAATTCCTTTATAGTAACGATCTTAAAATGACAAAGCATCAAGAAGATAAATATAATAAAAATGATGTTAAGTTGAAAGTGTAGTAATACTTTAATGAAAAAAAGGAAATGAGAATATATGAGTACAAGTATAGGTGATACTAATCATGCGATTATTGAGGGAAACGTGTCACTCTAGACCACCCCTTCTAAAAGTAACGCACTGTTAGCAAAAAATATTACAAGAGGAGATAGTAGACCAAATTCTAATAATATAACCTTTAACAGTTGTCAAAGATCAGTTCTTTTTTGGACTTTGGAGCTTCTAGCAGAGATACTAATAATGAGAAGAGTTTGGTTTACATTAGAAGTAGGTGCTTGGCGTGGCATCGTGCGAAATATACTACTGAGGGTAGACCAAAACTAATATAATTTTAATTGTTGACGAAGATCTAGTTGTTTTGGAGGTTCCAGTAGACACACTAATAATGAAAAGAGTTTGGTTTACATCAGAAGTAGGTACTTGACGTGCATTTTGCAAGTTGCAAATATACTATCGAGCGAATATTTGAGTTATGTATGGTGCAAGGAAATATTCCATGGTATGAAATATAAGTGTCTTGTGGATTGGCGTTCGAGTTCCAAAAAAATATTTTTTCAAAATAATTGACCTTCTGAGTAGGTGCTTGAATTTTGAGACTATAGTTCAAGTTCACACAAAATACAATATTAGATGTTCTTCCCAAACTAGGCCATTTGACCTCAGGTTTTGAAGGTGGGAAATTACAAGACATGAACTTTGTACATTGTGTTGTCTGAAAATTTTCAGAATGTAAATCTGCTACTGGATGCATGCATGAATCGACTTCATATTTGCGGTTGTAGCTGCACACGCCTTTTCCCTCTTCCATGTTCTTTCTCGATATTGTTGGAAGGAGAGAGGGCTGAATGCTTCTCTTCATTCTTTTTTTTTTTGTAGGCAAAGAAGAATGTTAACTTTATAATTGGGGATTACACTTGTTATGTCTGGCATAAATTAGATTTCAATTCATCTTTTCATGTCAGTTTATTTAAGTAGTTAAATGATTCATTATGCCACTGTCATGTTCGTGCACAGGGCAGTGATGCAAACAAGGCCGAATTTCTGAAGTTGGCCATTGAAGGCATAATTGCTTTAGGTTTACTTAGAGAGGTCTGTGTCTTAGGTAAAGTTCTAGAAATAAATTTGCAGCTCGAAATGGGTCCACAGACTTGTGTTCTTGTTGCATACTTGCTCAGATACTGCTAACTAATATAAGCTCTTAAGAAGCAATCTTACTAATTTGAAAAGCACATTGTTGAGACATTTGAATGATAAATCAGAGCTCTACGTGTTCCAGCAAATTGGGAACCATTTCTCTTGAAATAGCATATAATAAGTATTATGTTGCTCGTCATTGTAATATGGATATTGGAAAAAGAAATGCAAAATGCATAAACTTGCTGGATTTATGTCATAAAAAATTCTATTTATTTGATCACTGTTGTATTAGCAATACAGTAAATGAGCATGCATCATTGTGTGATTAGAAGGAAAAATGCTTCTGGCAGCCACAAGCAACTGGGTTGAAAGAACTCATCTTTGTGACTTCTCTTTTCCATTTTCCTGGGTTTAAACAATTTATTTTCTGATAACGAAGCATGTCTTCTCTCCCTGTAATTAGCCTCACCTTTTTACTTATTCTTGATCTTTTTCTTTTCTTTCGTTCTTTCTTTTCTATTTTTGCACAGATGTTCCATTTGATGCCAACACCACAAGGAAGCTTCTATGTGTTCAATGACATTTTCCGCTTAAACTACGCATGAGGGATTGTGCCTGGATATGGAAATTCACTGGGGGAGTGCTATGAATTGATCACATTGAAGTCAATATGCTTTTAGGGGTCCAAAGAAGTTGATTTATTACTTTCATCTACTTGGCTGTTTCCTTATTTCAACATTGCTATGAAGTTTTTGGACTTGTCCCCAGTTGAGATGGGATAAATTTATTGATTGGATTTCTGAAACTTTTTGGAATTTGATGGAATGAATTAAAATGTACCTTCTTTTCATTTGATGAAATTGTAAATGTGGCCTTGTGAAGTTGCTCAGAGTTATTTTGTTCACGTTTAGTTAAAGTGAACTTTGGGGGAATGAAGAGCTAATCCTGCTATACGTCTTCACATGTTATCTGAACTTAATCGTAACTCCTTGTAACAGGCATAAATTTCTACAGACTAGCAACCATGAAGGGTGCGTTCGAAAAATAAATTTTTATTTTTATTCCCTTAATATTGTACTATTAGATCAAGTCTACTTTACTCAACATTGTGTTATCTTTCCTCGAATGTGCAAATCTTGCTTTTTTGTCAACATTTCCTTTACAAGTTTTCTTTTCATCAGAGCACTGATTTTCTTGAATGGGACTTGTATGACTTCACCGGAAATTTGTAAGATTGTAAGGTAATTTGCCTCATTACGTGCAGTTCAGAGTCCGAAATGCTGCTTCACTATAACTAAATTCCTGGCTGTTCCACGAGCAAGGAGTGCCAAGCGCTATACACGCAAGGAGAAAGCCAAGGCAGGTTAATTCTTAGATTTTGAGGGAGACATCCTTCAGTGTCTGCTTGGAATAACTTTTTTTTGGTAAAAGAGTTCGAAGATGAAAGTCAACCTTATGATAGTTTTCTAATCAGACAAAATACTTTCAAAAAATTAATTAAAAAAAGGTAACTTTTTAAGCCCTTGTTTGATCTCCATTATTTGATATTTTTTTTTTTATTTTGGAATGGTATTTTTTGAAGAATGTATGGTTAATAAGTAAAAAGAATTTTTTGATTTAGGTGTAATATTATTTTATTGAGAAAATATATGATTGATAAGAGGAGAGACGAAAATGAATTAAAATTTCATGGGGGGCGAACATGGGCTAAAAGTCAAGTCAAACTCGCCTTCGATATAAATCGAAGTGGCTCTGATTTTTCTATTGTCTAAAATTGCGCTTGTTTAGAATAGTCCCCAATATTTCTTAATTAGCAGGACGACTTTTAAAGATTTGTACTCGTGGAGGAATCCTCAGCAAAAATGATTAATTAGTTTTGTTGATGTATTTTCAGCTTAGCTTCAGCTTCTGCCACTCCAGGCATGCATCAGCATTAGGATTAACATCCAATGCAAATAATGAAAGTTAAACATCTCCATTTTTACCAAGAAAATCAACCCTACAGAATTTCATGACATACCAAGGGAAGTAAATTTAGTGGTCTATAAATGTATGTTTGTACTAAGGAAGCCGAAAAAGAAGAAGAATACAAACTAGACAATAGGTATGTACAATAGGATTTTATATTACACGAAGGTGTATTAGGCAGCAATTAGCATTTACGTGAACTCCCAACAGCTATGATCAAAATGGTGTAATTTCAAAAGATCAAAACTGCGTGAAGTAATATAAACATCCCGCTACTGTACATGTTATTGAATTTAACGATCCTCGTCCTTGTTGGAAACTGGTAGAGCAGCCCCGGCGACGAGGATGAACGGCATGTTAAGGAATAGAATTCTACATCGAATAAAGATAAAATCATAAACCAACTTATAAATGATTGTGTTACTCATCTTAATAAATTTGACATTTTAAGATGAAATCCAAATCATAACATGGTATCAGAGTCCGTTAAATTCCAACGAACAATTTGATCCGATTAAAACTCAAAAAAATTAAGCATACGAATTTCAAAATTGGTTTGCTCAAACGAGCTACCATCTTGCGGGAGCATGTTAAGGGATAGAATCTCACATCGAATAAAGATGAAAACATAAACCAACTTATAAAGGATTGTGTTACTCCTCTTAATAAGTTACATCTTTTAAGATGGAACCCCAAATCTTAACATGATGTTAAGGGATAGAATCACATATTGAATAACGATGAAAACATAAACCAACTTATAAAGGATTGAGTTACTCCTATTAATAAATTTGACCTTTTAAGATAGAATCACAAATCTTAACACTGCCACCACCACTTCCACCGTTCCCCAATCGGCACTCAACTTTCTGCATCTAGTATGTTTAGTATTGATGTTTCTTAATGGAGAAGGCGTTGCTAGGAATGGATACTAAACTTGAGTGAAAGGAGAGGGTAGGAGGGAAAGTATTTTGTGGTAGTGGAATTGCTTTACGGTGAAAGGACAGTTCAACTTTTGTTTCATAAGCTTCCAGTGATTGAATATATATGACTGACCCTACGCCCTTTTCTAACAAGGCTATTTTGGGCATGTTTAATTGAGAGGGGTGGACACTTCAATCGCTCAACAATCTTATCCCTTGACTTCCTTTAAAACAAAACAATTCATTTCTAATACTTATATTCAATCACACTTCATACAATAAAATATTTTGTAAGTGAATCCAAAACATTTCCCCACCTTTTGACTATATATTTTCCAAAATTCACAGTTCAAAACATCATTTTTACACAATAATGACCATCAAACATGGTCTCAATAATGCTTATCAAGCACGCACTTGAAAATCTATGAACGTAAGATTTAAGTATGCAGGACTTGGATATATAGTTGGAGAAATTAGAAGGCAATTGAAACTTCTACAGATTAAATTACTTCTGATAGAATACAAGTATACAAAGGGACAAGGTTGAAGCACAAAGGCAAAGCAGTGGGAAAATGTCACAAGTAAAAAATATTAAACTGGAAGCATGCTTCATCTATGATTAATGATTTCATAGTTTCTTTCTTGTCTGAGACAAATAAACTCAACAAGAGAACTGGAAGATTCACATCTGGCCAAAATCTATAGCTATTGCGAAACAAGAAAGTGCATAACAGAAAACATACATCAATTTTCTGCTCATGATCATGTAAAAGTGACCAATAACACTTAAGCAGTCCAAGCCCATTAATTGGAAAGTTGAACATCTTCATATAAACTAAACCATGAAAATCAATCGTACAGAATTTCATGACATGCCAAGGGACGAAAATTCAATGGCATAAAATTAAGTAGGATGAATGTGAACTCCAACGGCAATGATCAAGATGGTGTAAATACAAAAGAACAAAACTGCATGAAGTAGGACGGAAATCCCACTTGTGTACATGTTGCCGAATTCTACCATCCTCCTCCTTGCTGGAAACTGGATTAGCAGCCCCGGCGACAAGATGATGAACAATGCCACTGCAACCACAGCTGGTCCCCAATCTGCTTTCATTTTCTCTCTCACTGTCGATTCCCAATCCTCTGTCATTTCTCTCTCCCTCAACTCTCTGCTAATTTCTAATACAGAAAGGACGTACGTTTTTGTACTGATATTTTTTTTTATTGGAGCCAGGAATGGATACTAAACTTGAGGGGTAAAGGAAGCACCAGGAGGGAAAGTATTTTGTGTGGTAATGTAATTGCTTTACAGACAAGGATAACTTCTTTTGTTTCAGAAGCATCCAATTAATGAAGGGGTAATTACAAAAATATCCTTAAAATTAGAGATGTT
>CAIGRQ010073960.1:0-18936 GCA_903798375.1 Fraxinus sp. D2006-0159 | reverse complement strand
TCGTTTGCGCAATCGAATTAGAGATCAATGGTTGAATGATAGTTTGATTGCATATATCGAGAAAGATGTATTTGACAAGATTGAAAATGATGTAATTATGGAACGTTATCAAAATATGAGAACACGTAGAGAACAATTGTAATAAAACATCTCTTACTTTAATTTTTTCGTTACTTTTGAAAGTTTGATTGTGCCCCCAACATAAAAAGTCTGTATTTACCCTTGTCGAGCATCAACTAACTTTATTCTCTTCGTAACTTATCAATTTCTTATTCAATTGCTAAATTCATATAACATTAAGCACTAACAACATTTCTAAAATAGTATAATCTGTTCATTCCACGAGTTAAAAACGAGTACATATATATAAAGAATAATAAGATAGTGGCCAGCCAAATTGCTTCACAGCTCACCACTACCCAATTTTTTAAAATTTTATCAAAAAGAAAATTCCTCTTTGAATTTTGAATTTATTCACAGTATATTAGAATCAAAGTTAATTCCAAAAGATGCCAGCAAATAATCTTCCGTGTCAAAAATGGTAAATATCTCATGTTTCTATGCCCCTCTTCTGTAAACTGAAAGAGAGAAGAAATACACAACTTCCTTCTTCTTTGTGTTCGGGTCAGGACAAAATCAGATCTGAATTTTTCATCTGCTTAAACAATCCATTGAAAACAGAACATAAAACCTCAAGTACGGCGTCGTTTCCACGTGCTAACTCATAAATTATCAGATCCAATGATGTATTCCATAATTTTACTCTGATTCATCTTTCAATTTTCTTTAGCTAAAAAGAGGAAAAGATTCGGAATGGATTCCGATGAACTTCGGGAGATTTTATCGAGATCGCGTGTGGAGATTTGGGCGCTAATTGACACGGCGATTAAAGTGGCCATTGCCGACTACGCCGGGGATTTGAAGCATCGCCGAGATAAAATTGTTGAGTCTCTTTATTCTTCCCCCTCCTGCAATCAGCTCTGCCAAAACTGTAATAGCGGCATCACCGACGTCGTTCCTGATCGCTATTATTCTCATAATAACAACAATAGTAGCGATAATAATATCGATAATACTAACGATAAGAGCAAAAGTAAAATTGTTAACAATGATAATATTAATGAGGAATTTAGTAAGAGCCCGTTGACTCCTGAGTCAAATGATCGGAATTCTAGTGGAGAAGAGGAACAAGAAGAAGAAGAAGATTTGGATCCGTACGGGGGGCTGTTTGATGATGAGCAGACCAAGATTCTTAGATTCAAAGAGCAGCTTGAAGACCCTAACCAGGTTTGAATTTTCAGTTTTTAAATTTCTTTGTTGTTGTCTGCTTAGTTTGTTATCTGATTTCATTTATGGTTTTTTTTGGATGTAGAGTGAAGAATCTGTGGTGGAATCGCTGCAAAATCTAGCAGATATGGATATTACTTTCCAAGCGCTGCAGGTGGGAATGATATGTTTTCCAGCTAATTTATCTAATCTTTCGACCAATTCTTAATACTTTTTGCTTACATTTTTGGTGTTGAATATATGGAGCAGGAAACTGATATAGGAAGGCATGTCAATGGATTGCGGAAGCATCCGTCTAATGAAGTGCGCAGATTGGTGAAGCAGCTTGTCAGGTTATTACTTTTATGCGTGGTTAAAATGACTTAGCTTTGAATTCTTTTTCATTTACTTATGATTTCATCTTTGATGTTTAGGAAATGGAAGGAAACTGTGGATGAGTGGGTTAAGGTGAACCAACCTGAAGCATCTTCAAACCTCATCGGTAAATAGTCCAATTTCTGTTAATTCTCTTCATTTTCACTCTATCTGGCATATACCACACACATTAAAAAATAGTTGAATTAATGAATTGTGAATATAGAAGAGGTTTGTATATTGCTAACTGTGGTGGTGGTGGTGGCAGCTTATGGGGACTCACCTCAGCAGAACATGTCCAAAAATCAACAAAATGGCCATCACCAGGTGAAAACCAAATGTTGTTCCAATCAATTTGTTTTCTTGTTAAAAAAGAAAGAGAGAAAAAAGGAAGTAAAGGCAGAAGCAAAGTTGGTATGAATACAGTTTTAAAATTCTGAAGTTCTGTTTTTACAGGTTCCGGATTTCGGGTACTCTCCAAATCCACAGAGCGAATGTAGGAATCAGACTCTGAAATTTGCAGTTGGTCAGTTTTTTGTTGCTTTCTTTTTGTTATGCATTTAGGTGACATCATTCTCATGTTTTGTCCGTTAGATGGGAAGTCTGGTGCGGAGAGGATCAGTTCAGAATATGAACCGAAGGCTAAACCACGTCAATCTGTTCCTCGTAGAGAAACTCCATCCAGACCACCGCAATCAGTTCCTAAATCTGCTTCTACTACTCCTAGTGTACTGACTTCTGGACTGAACTTTTTATGCATACAAGTGCACATCACGTATCATTGATTTTGTCATGTGAATGAATGGTTGTGCCTGTTAAAATTTGTTTGTTTGGCTAAGCTTAAAAGTAAGTTTAGAGTAGCTTTTTTAGAGGTACTTTATTTTTGGACTTTTTAGTTCAAAAACTCAGTCTTTACTTACCTTCTGAAAAGTACTTTTTACTTTTATCAAGCTTAGCTAAACATGCTCATTAGTTCTTTTGACATTGAATGAAAATTGGTGGAACCTGTCTCATTGATCTTACAAGTGTGTCTTTTAGTCGTTACATGGTTTGTTGGTTAGATAGGGCAAAGTTCTTAGCTTTTTTGACCAAGAAGGCAAGATCTTTTGGGCGATTTTTCCATGAAATTGAGATCAAAGATTTCTATGCAATGCAATTGGAGTAAGTTTTATTGTTTAAATTACTTTAATTGAATTTTGCAGAAACCACAACGGGAAGCTGCCATAGACGACGAAAGGCTGAACTCTGCTAGAAGGCGACTTCAAGAAAACTACCAAGAAGCTCAGAATGGTTTGATTTCAACTTAAGAATTTTTGCTCTCATGGAATCTGTAGTAGTAGGAGTAGTTTTAGCTTTTACTGAGGTTTTCTTTCTTTATGCCCGATTGACTTTTGTCTGCGCTTGTGTATTTTTGCTTTGTGAAGCCAAAAAGCAAAGGACAATTCAGGTGATGGATATTCATGAGATTCCCAAACCAAGGAATGGCTTCATTGCCAGGAATAAAGGTGGCGGAGGCTTTCAGGGAAGGCATCACCGTTGATCTGCCCTTTTTTTTTGTACCATATAATTGCTCGAAATTTGCTCTGTGTTTCTGATGAAGGAATTTACCAGGAAAGTGTCTGGAAGTCAAGGGCTGAGGTGAATCCACCTCAGCCCCTGTTTAATTCCCTGTCAGTAGCCCCTGTTTGAGTAGCATCTCTCTTATTTTCTTGTCCAGCAAGGCAGCAATCTAAACATAACTTTTAATTTTTGTCATTAGATTTTGTTCTTTCATTTACGTCCCTTTCAAGTCCTAATTTCAAGGCTAGATGTTTCGTTCAACGATTAAGTTACTGTTTGGCACAAATTTTTTGAGAACAGATTTTGTGAAAATAATTTTATTTGGGAAAATGTATGGTTAAAAAATATTAATTATTTATGGGTTCTTTTGCAAAATTATTTTATTAGAGGAAAATGGTTAAAATGAATTCATGAAAAAATAAATTTAGCATAACCCTCCTCCATTGAACACATTAAATCCTCGAATGCACATTCGTTGACCTTCTAGGTCTAGCTCATGATCACCACGTACTCTCGACGGATATCGATAATGATATCTAAAGGTTTGTATATCATCCGTAAGTCCTAAAACTTATGTATTATCTGTTGACCAATAAATCACGCTCGAGTTTGCATGTGATCATTTTAGCGATTACTCACTTTGTAAGTATGTTCTCGTGCATACTTGCGAACTACAACGAACTCATTCGTGTCCATCTTTGTATCGCAAATGCCAACGACAACTATCGTCAAAGCAGATAATTTTGTACGTTGACTTGTTTATTTTTTCACTTTAAACTCAAAGTTTTGTTTCGATACAATTCGATGCACAGCTTCCTACAAATCTTTCTTTGTTTCAAACAATTGTTTGACATGCAAATCTTTATCATCAAGAAACACACGCGAACAATTAGAGGACCGTGCATTCGTTTTTGCCCGTGAGCTCCTATCTAACTCATGTCTATGACAGGATAAATCAATTAAATCTTCATTTATAAATTCATTTTCATTCTCTGTCTTGAACTATTGAGGGAATTTTGTGCGTAACAGTGAGATTAAGGTGATGAACTACCTCGAAAATAACCACATCATCCTTACGAGCTATCTTCAACGTGTCCCAAAAATCATTTACATTACGATCCTCTTCATTGAAATCTTCGTGTTCACTTTCGAGAACATTTTTCCTGGCTAAAGTTACACAAATAAGAGTTTTACGATTTTGGTTCAATTCAATTAGAACATTCATTTCAGTTTAGAAGTGACCTTTACTAGTGGAATTGAAATTGATGTATGATTGTTGAATAGAAATCTCAATTCTATGTCTTAGTGAAATGGATCAATGTTGAACTTGTTCTGTAAATCATGGTACATTTCTACAAATAGCATTTTCCATTTGTCTAGCATGGTTCAACAAAAAAGTACCCCATGGCCCATATATGCTTACGGTCATTTCCAGTTGGTTGAAGAGAGTAGCGTGGGGATTGTGACTAGAGAGAGAAAATGGCAGTAACAGGATACGCACAAAAATCGTTTGGTTGGGCTGCAAGAGATACCTCTGGCGTTCTCTCTCCTTTCCATTTCTCTCGCAGGTACTCATACTCATACACACGGACGTATACTCGTACGTACACCTGCGCGAGCGCCTTTTTTCTAATGTATATATGGATTCTTATTAATCTCTCGTGTACGTTGCCATTGATTTTGATTTTAACTAGTTATATACAAGATTTACATACGCACATACTTGTAGAAAATTGATTTGAGAGAACTCCATTATAGAAGTGGGGATCGCGATGAGAATGTTCGGGTTTGCGTTGCGACCGACTGATTTTATTTTTTATTTTTATCAGGTAGCTGCGAAAATATCTACTTTGAAGTGATTATTTTATTCGATTTATGAATTGAAGAAATAATTTAAAAACCTGGTTGAGGGATACGACTAGAAAATTTAGGAAAATAATGGAAAACGTCTTGTCTTTTGTCTCTCATATTTTCCTTTTTCTCCAATCTGATTCTGAAAGCTCCGCTGTTCTTAGTTATTGTTTTTGAATATGACGTCTCCACCTACATTTTAGTGGCCTCAAGTATTAATGCTAAGGCTCACTTTGTTTCTTCTCCCTTATTGGTTATTACCATTTCTGCAGTACCGTTAATCTTTGGTGGGCGAGGCCAACTTGTTAACCTTTTTTCAAGTTCTTGGTGATTACCCCATAGTGGTGGTTTCAAATCAAATACCCATCACCCATTTTGCAATTTAAAACTACTTGTAAATACTTAAACAGTATTACGGCTCCCTTTGTTTCTTCACTCCTATAACCAGTTCTGCAATAATATTAATACTTTGGTGGGCCAGGCCAACTTGTTAACCATTTTTTAAGTTCTTGCCGATAACCCCATAGTGGTGGTTTCATATCAAATAACCATCAAGTCATCAACCCATTTTGCTATTTCAAACTACTTGCAAATACTTAAATAGTGCTACTAATTAGTTGCAGTGTGATGTTTGATAAAACAGTTACTATCTATGCGATGTTAATGTTTGTTATATTGGTAATGAATAATTATCTATTGCATTATTTGCAGGGAAAATGGTTCTGATGATGTGACAATCAAAATACTTTACTGTGGAGTTTGCCACTCCGACTTGCACAGTGTAAAGAATGACTGGGGGTTTACAAATTACCCCATTGTTCCTGGGTATGATTTTCATCTCACATGAACTTTTAATACCGACTTGGTGATTTAGTATGTGAATGTTACTCAATAATTCCAACTATTTGTTCTCTATAGTCGCAACACTTTCTGTTTCTTTTAATATGTTGGAAAGTGATGCAGTTAGTGGACGTTATAGTCTTATAGTTAGTTATTTGAACCTGTATGATGATATGATCAGATTAAGTGTGAGTTACTTTGGATGAATTTACAACCTACATTTCACAATGAGTATGGAACTTTTGTCTAATTGACTTCACTTGAGTAGTTGGGAATGATTTATCTGTACCATCTGATGGCATAGACTCAATGCTAAAATCAAAGTCATAGTTACATTCCCAGTGAAGAAAATTAACTTCCTAATATACGATACATACCGAAAATGAACACTTATTTTAGGTTTAATGTAGAAACTAGGAATTAGATATCAATTTATTTTCTTGTAGTAGTTGTAAATTCTAAGTTGGGAAAGTTTTCATTTTGTTATTTTACTAAATTCTCATTCTTGCCAAATGAATTTTACAGATTGATATGTAATAATTTAGTTCCAAATGTCTTTTGAATAGACATTGATTTGTGATATTCAGCATAATTGAAATTCACTCTAGATCGAGCTTAAATTGATCAATGTTGGAAACATGTACTTGTGCAGACATGAAATTGTTGGTCTCGTGACAAAAACTGGAAGTGATGTTCAGAAATTTAAGGTTGGTGACCGAGTTGGAGTTGAAGTGATAGTTGGCTCCTGTAAGACATGTGACATCTGCCAACAAGACCTGGAGAATTACTGCCCCAAAGTGATATTTACTTACAACTCTAGGGATCAAGATGGCACTAGAACATATGGAGGTTATTCTGATATAGTTGTTGTTGACCAGCACTTTGTGCTCCACATTCCTGATAACCTATCATCAGATGCATGTGCACCTTTACTGTGTGCTGGGATCACCGTATACAGTCCAATGAAATACTATGGGATGGCTGAACCTGGAAAACACTTGGGCGTGGCTGGACTTGGGGGACTTGGTCATGTTGCTGTAAAGTTTGGGAAGGCCTTTGGGCTGAAAGTTACTGTCATCAGCACCTCTCGGAAGAAAGAATCTGAGGCCATCAACAAGCTTGGTGCTGATTCTTTCCTT
Organism: Fraxinus sp. D2006-0159; assembly: GCA_903798375.1. Lineage (NCBI taxonomy): Eukaryota > Viridiplantae > Streptophyta > Magnoliopsida > Lamiales > Oleaceae > Fraxinus > Fraxinus sp. D2006-0159. Next base: position 11,905 of record CAIGRQ010073960.1, on the reverse strand, counting down.
GTTAGCACTGATCCTGCTCAGTTGAAGGTAATTGACAATTAGCATATATTGACTAGCAAAACTTTCACCCACTTTAATTTCTCAAGGGGTATGATAGGAAACTAAGTATTTGTCATTTTGAATAATAGGTAACAATTGACTTTGGGACAAACCAGGATTGTAATCCAAAAGAACAAAATGGAACTATCAAAGTATTTAAATTTTTTAATTTTTTCAGTTTCATTATTGCAGGCTGCTATGGGGACCATGGATTTCATCATTGATACCATTGCTGCAGTTCATTCCTTGGCCCCGTTGCTTGATCTTTTGAAGATGAATGGAAAACTGGTGACCGTTGGCCTGCCTGATAAGCCCTTAGAGCTACCTATTTTCCCTCTAGTGTTGGGTAAGAAAGATTGCTAATTTAAGCCTCTTGTACACCAAGTAAACAATGACGTAGAGTTCAAATGTTGGTGAATATTATTCTCTTTCTGCATCCTCCTTTTTCCTAGTTTGTTACCCTCCAAAAATGCTCAGTTACGGATGGAATCAGAAATAACCAATGCTCAAACTTAAGTTGATACTTTTTTGAGAGCTGAACTACATAATTATATGGAGTTTAATTAATATGAAAGTAAGAAAAGAACAACGCGGAAAGTGATAATAGGTCGACAGTCTATATGATCTTGTTGCCTTAAACCCAACCAATTAGCTGAGGAAAGAATAACCTCATCATCAAATTATGTAACTTGTCTATTATTGTGATCGACATTTTGCCATTGCAGTCTTGTCAAGGAAGTGCTAGTTCCACTGTTTATTTGAACGATCGTCTTGCTTTTACTTGAAAGTGTGATCAGCCTTAATTAAAATTCCAACAAAGATTATGGGTGTGTTTGAGCCACATTATTTTGGAAGAATGTATTTTGGAATGGTAGATTGATGGAGAATGTGTGGTTGAAAAAGAAGGAAAAGTTATTGATGTGATAAAAAATATTACTTTATTGAAGAGCGTGTGATTGAAAATGAATAGAAAAATAAAAAATGAAAATTTTAATGGGTACCAAACAAGGGCTATATCATACTTCTGATGTATATACCTATGAGTTTACAGGACGGAAGCTTGTAGGTGGAAGTGACATCGGAGGCATGAAAGAGACACAAGAGATGCTAGACTTCTGCGGGAAGCACAATATAAATGCAGACATTGAACTGATTCACATTGACTATATCAACACGGCTTTTGAACGCCTTGCCAAATCTGATGTCAGATACCGTTTTGTGATTGATGTGGCAAACTCCTTGGCAAGTAATTAAGTGGTGAAATCATTCTGCTGCCTCCTTCATGGTGCGTCATTTGAAATGTAACATATTTGAAACATTCGATTCAGATATGCAATGGTAATTGCAATTGGCAAGGTGAAACATCTTCAGTTTTGTTGAACTAGACATAAGTTTACTGGTGATTTAATTAATAAAGATCAAGTCTTTCTGGGTTTTTTTTTGGTGTGTGCTTTTATTATACGAGTAAGTATGTATGCAAATTTTATATATTTATCCGTGTACATCCGCGCATGTGGAAGATACGTGTAGGTTCTACTTTATAAGCTGCAGCCACAAATAATCTCCTAACTAGGTCCATCCAGTGCCTGTTACTAGCATGAATGTTATAGAAACGTAATAAAATTTTGACTACAATATGATAAGAAAATTATTATGCAGGTATCATTTCACCCTCCAAGATTATTTTAGAGTATCATACACAAACATCTCAAATGTCATTTTATCCTAAATAGCACTACAATTGCCTATATTCAAGCTAGATGGGGACTATTTATCAATTTGCTCTTTTCCCTTGTGTACTTAGGTTGGAAACAATATTTATGCATATAGTCCTTTCTAATAGATTAAAGATGAAATTGTTCAATGTAGTATTAAAGTTGGCAAATATCATAGTTCAAATCTCACTTCTACTCATTTAATGAAATTGTGTACGAGCCAGACTCTTGAAAATAATCCCACATACCTTGATAGCGAAGGTCAAATGATCCTACCCATGGCTTTATAGAATTCCAATTTGACACATATTCAAAAATCCCTGCGACTTGCCTATTGAACAAAGGCACAACTTCATCAATGGTAAAAGGCAGTTTAGATGTTGATTCAGTGATGAAATCAAGATATTTTTTAATTGTTTTTTTTCGTTCGGCACAATGAACCCATTTTTTTTTTTTTTTAAATGTTAATATTGTATAGTAATACTGTCAAAAAAATTAATCGTCGCTCTTATTCGCGTTCCCAAACTTTTGAATAAAAGTTTTCTTGAAATTTTAGTAAATGCTAAAATTAAGAAACATTTTTTGTGTTCAACTTTAAAATGTACTAGAGTTTGTGAGGAGACATTCAATGTTTGAATTGAACTCGGAATCACTAAACTAGTAAACTATGGAGAGAGAGAAAAAAATTAGAGCAAGCATTTAGAAGATTGTCACATAAGTTAAAACAAACTAGGTTTATAAAAAAATTATTTTCAATGAAATATGTGTAGGACTATTATAAACGAGTGAGTCGACAAAATTTATTATTTCATTCCGTTCTCTCTCGTGTTTGTTATTTTTCTCTCTTGTTAAAAATGCTTTAGAGATGTAATTTGAATTATAGTCGAAACTCATTGAAAATTAAATTTGAACTTAATCGTCTATTCATTAGACATCAATGTTACGTAGATCGAAAGTCTTTCTATTTCAATTTACGCGCCATATAAATAACAATTGTCATGCCGAGAATTGGCTCACGTATGAACAAGGCCTAAATTTGTTAACCATCTTAAAATAGATAAAAAAAATTTCCGACTCCTTATTTTCGTCAAGAGTTTCGATCTTCAAAGGAATTCGAAGCGAACACACTAAAATTTACAGTAGCGAAATTAAAGCTCTATCCAAGAAATTAATTATGCTCGTCTTTCCTATTTGTACTCTTTCTAGTAGTCTTCGAATATGCTGCAATCAAATCCCCAATAAAATACTTTCCTACTTAACTGTATTCATTTGTTTCTTTTAACTAACAATTTTCTTAGTTTTATACCTGACATCACTGTCTTGTTTTTTAAGAATTAACCATTTTTTAAGATTCAAAATTATCAAAAATTTCTACCGGATTTATCCATTTATTAATTCTGGAGGAGTAGACAACATTGTATAGTGATTTCAGCCATCTATAAAACTCAATATAAGAACTCCACCATTTTCACATAATTCAAGATTTCCTGTTCTTTTTTGTTATCCAAGAAATCATGACTTCCTCTTTCCTTTTAACCTCTTTATATTTGTCTCTAATTTTGCTACTAACAGTGTTCAGAGCTGTGGCTTGGGGACCTGTAATTGATCCCACAAAAGGGTTCATTCCTCTCCCACTAAATGAATCAAATTTGGTAATTCAAAGGCCTTATGATTTACTCCAAGATCAGAGGTATAGCTTCAGACATGGAGTTCATAAATTGTGGGTTTTCAGAACAGATAAACCCCATACTCCAGTCAGTAAAACCAACCCGCGTACAGAAATTCGTATAACAGTAAGTATATACGCACATTTTATACATTAACGTGCGTGTGTACGATGCATGTAAATTTTACTTTAGCCACAAAAAAATTCCTAGGTTGGTTGGTCAGTCGGTCAATATACTGTTACCAGTAGCTTTAATTGACAGTTGTTGGAACATAATAAACCAAAATTCTTGATTATTATATATATGTGCAGAAATAATTTCACCCTTCAAGATTACTTTAGGGTATAAAACAACTCTCTTTGTCTCTTTCTATCATTTCTTTTTATTTACAGGGATACGACTACTCCTCCGGTGTATGGCAATTCGAAGCATTTGGATACATACCTTGTGGAACAACCGGTGTCTGCGTCATGCAAGTTTTCGGATCGAGCCCACCTCATGCCACAACCCTAATGCTCAGAGTCTACAATGGCTCACTCACATACTACAGGGAGCCGGTTATTATCCCAAATGTATATGATAAATGGTTCAGACTGAATGTAATCCATGATGTTGAGGCCAATAAAGTAGACGTTTACATTAATGGCATCCTTAGATATGAAGCTCCTGGCCGTGGAGGAACCTCTCATTATTTCAAGTGTGGAGTTTATGCACAGGATGATGGTTCCTACTACATGGAATCTCGTTGGAAGGGGATTAGGGTTCTTAAAAAGTGTGACTGATAATTAATTATCCTTGTTTTAATTTATTTTCTTATTGAGTAAAACTGTCATGTATTCTTGAATATATGGTGTATCAAATTGAAAGTGCTATCTTCTTTTCATTTCTACTTAAGATCTTACTTACAGAAAAGTCTACTATGGATTATCAAGGAAGTGAACAATTTACAAATACCCTTAAAATGTTGAGCTCTGCTTGAGGTACAGATTGGGGGTTCACAGATCCCCACAGATACCTCACAATAGGGGGGGTGAGTGGGATTTTTTTGCCATTTTTTATTATAATGCGGGACCTACTCATGTGAGTATTGGTAAACAATCTGTGAACCATTTGTCTGTACATTAAGAATTATTGTTATTTTTTTTATTTAAATTCTACAACAAATTTTCCAACACCCATGTGTTACATTTTATAAAATTATTTTACTGAACGTGTTACACATATTTTCTCTCCTATTTTTAGCATTAACTCAATCATTGACACCATCACCACTTGTAACATTCAATGTTTCACTACCATTGCCGACCCATCAAATATGTAACATTAATTGTTACATCATGACCACTGGCCCCACCACTTATAATTTTTTTTGTTACACCGTGGCCGTAGCCAACACACCAAGTCACTAACGCATGTAACATTAAAAAACTAGAAGACTATATATTATATCACCACAACCACCATCATCACCTACCAGCATTCACCACCACCACCATGCACCACCAAGAAACAAGAGAAGTCACCATCCTGCTGGCTGCCACCATAAGCGACACAGCTCTACCACCATCTCACCTCCATCTAGTTAAAATCTCACACCTACTAAAATCAAACTGCAAAATCAAAAACAAAAAGCAAGATGGTGCAAAGATTTAAATCTTATTTCCCATGGAAATCGGACTAGTCACTGATTAAATATTTGGGTGGTGGTGCTGCTGCTTTGGAGGTGACTGGTGCGTGGTGTTGGAGATGTTTAGGGATGGGGGTGGTGGTGGAGATGGCAGAAGCGCCGACGAAACAGTTACAGTGATGGTAGTCGATGGTTATGGTGGTACTTGGCGGTGGAGGTTTTGGCCAAACAACATTACTCAATGTAGCACGCATTTGTAAAATTGGAAAAAAAACGAATTTTTTTTTAAATAAAATAAAATTATGAAATATAACTCAGGAAAAATCTTTTCATCAACTATGAAATAAATATTGTAATGGGAAAAACCATGTAATACACTACACAATACCTCATAGTTGTAACATAATTATGATATTATAGAACCGCCCATAAACCGTACACTTGACTATGAAATATAACTCGACTAATTGATATTCCATAGTATGATGCAATTTATATTATATCGCAAAAAGAAATAGACATTACAGTTGGATATGTTACAAATACCTGATACATGGTGCAAAGTTATAGAAAGTAAACATTTGTATAATAATCATTGATGTGTCAGCATGACTATAATGAATGTAATCCATATTGTTATAGTGCACATAAAATGCAAAATAGAAGCAACATTATAAGATGAATGGGCGTGACATGACATGTTGTGGCGTTGGACAACGTGATTCACCACCACATACAACTTGAGTTTAGTCGAAAATAAATTTGGCTGAAAAAATTATACAAAATAGATTGTCCATTACATATAATTGGTATTTATGTATACTACAAAATGCCAACATGTTGAAGCCTAATATTAGTGAAATAAATTCATGCACTTGCATGGGCATGATTTAATTTGTGGTATATGGAGAAGGAAAGTTTCCTGAAAAAGATGAGGAGAAACTCTAAAATTGAAGAATCCATCTTTATTTGGACGGAATCAAGGAAAGGAAAGAGAGGAATTGGAGGAGATGAAGGAAGACGAATGGATGATGAATGAGAGAATTTAGTTCGTAGTAAAAATAATTTTGGTAAAGCGAGATATTTGGTGTAATTTGCTCCTCATTATAATTCAAAACGCCCAAGAAATTAGCCATAATTGTGGTCACTAAGTTTTATTTAGGATGTTAGTATCAAGAATCATGACTATGGTACCAGGCCAAAAGGGCCCGAGTCACTGATGGTGGCGGAGGCGTGGATGGTGAATAGTCACTTACATCGCAGTAGCTATTGAATAAAATTGATGAATTATAAGAAAATCAGCAACAAGAATTCACCAAAAATGGAAGGTTTTTGAACGTGATTGTGAATTGTAATCCTCAAACGATATTTATCGGGATAAGTGCTTGAATGCTTTAAAATGCAAATAATTTGTAGAAGTAATCAAAACCATAATCTAAGTTTGAATGAAGAATAAAGCCAAACTTGAAAGAAATATAGTATATAGTCTCCTCCAATTATGGTTACACCATGAGAATTTTAATTTAATCTCATTTTGCCCTTGTTCACACTTTATAAAAATTGTTTTTTTCTATCTATATCTTTATTTAATATTTTAGTATTAATATATTTTAATTGATTCCTAATTATTTCAATATAATGGTTATTTATATTTAACATTTATTTTTAAATTTTAATCAATTAATAAGTAAAAATTATTTCAACAATAAATTAAAATTGTTCATTACCAAAAGTTACAAATTTATTAATAAATGCAATATTTTATTTCACTAAATATAATTTCTAATTTAATAATTTTTGTAATAATATAATTTGTAAAATAAAATTTAGTATGAAATAATTCAAAGTAGAATTTGGTGTAAAATCTCCAATATTTTACATCAAATTTAATGTAACTTTTACACCATCAAATTTGGTGTAGACCATTGGAGATGGTCTTAGCACAAATATTGAAACTTGATTTGATATTTGATTTGGATGTTAATAGTATATATTTGATGTTTTCGAACATGAAAATCATTCCCATATATAGTATATCAACCATCATACATGAAAAGGTGTAAAAACAAAGTAAAAAATGTGTGAAGCTAACCAAAACGACACCAGAAATTAAAATCTGAACGACCAGGTTTTTGTACTGACTACTGAGCGATCATCCAGTTTACCAAATGGGCCTCGAGTTTGTCTTCTTGAGCCTTATTTTAATTTAATTTAATTTTTTTTCAATTTTTCGTTTTGATTTCTTTTGCTTCCAATTTGGTTTTCACATGGTGGATCCACATATGTTCATTCCAAATCATTTCTCATTGTATATGTTGAACAATATTTCGACAATGGCCATGGAGAATGTCGCCTTCTTTTGTGGTGTAGCCGAGGGAGCCAAGCATTGCGGGCCAGTACTGATGCTCAATGATTTTTATATAGCACAGCAACAGCTAGGGCCGAGATAGGTCTCACCATTGAGAAAGAAAAGCATAACTTCAGAAGTACAGGATTGGAGTTGGAACAAAGAGTCCCAACAATTTGATGGTCCCTCGTTTTTGTATAACTTCAAACGGACCGCGAGGGATGATTTTGAATCGAGCATCCGAGCCATGGCTAGCCCGGTTGATGGTGAAGAGTCTGCAGTTTTCTACCATTTGCCAGAGTAATGGACCGTACGTTGGATAGTAGTAATTATAGTATTATAGTTTTTTTTTTTTTTCCTTTTCTTTATTGGTTCCTCGACAACAGGAATATAAAAATTAACATATAGTTAGGTAAGCCTGAATGTGAAAATCAATATTTTTTTCTTCTGACTTATTTCCAACAGAAATGCTTAGTCAAGTTTTGATTGAGGACAGGAAAAAAAAATTCTAGAAAACAACGAAAAAATATGATTTTGGAAGAAACCGTGTAAATCATGAAATTAAATGAAAATTACTATTTTTTTCAAAATCTGCTAATGGAAATCATGACTAAACTGTTAATTTTGCTGAGGGCAACTGAAGTTTCACACTTATTGTTACTTTCTTTAATCTCTCATTTGACCTCCATTAAATTATAATTCATTTTTCTATCTCTTCTTATAAAACATGCATTATTCAATAAAATAATATTACACGTAAATCCAAAAAAATTTCTTTATTTTTAACCACACATTCTCCAAAAAATTATTATTCATCCCATTATAAAGTGAAATAATGCGGGTCAAACGGGCGATTCAGGCTTATCACTGAAATTTACAAAATGTTTTATTGAAACCGTCGATTAAGTTTGGCATTCATTTTTTAATTGGAAATCTTCTGTGTGCCAAGTGATCGAATAATTAGGATTTCTAATTATACCCTACAACTTGGCACACGATCATGCAGAATGTTCAATTATCAAATAAACGCTTGACTAAATTAGTGAGTTAAAAATGAAATATTTTCTAAAGTTCAATGATCAGAAACAATTTAAGTCCAATTATTAAGATGACACAAAGTGCAAAGTTTAGGACCTTATTGAAATTAACGATATATCTAAATATGGTTTCGTTTCGTTTCTCAAAATGAATAAGGGAAAAGCTATTTGTACAATACAAAATGGCACGTGTCGGCCCCCTATTGGGGGGTGCCTGGGGGCCGACACGTGCCATTTTGTCAACCATTTTGTCAAATTTTTTGGACCACTAGCATGATTCAAATGAATAATGCTATTTGATAGGGATAATTGCAATAGCGTCCTTAACCTTTCAACTTTTCGTAGACTTTACCCTAACATTGACTTTGTGCCAGCCACAGTCACAAACTTTTCAAAAATTCGCTCTTGAGAGGTCCAGATGGATGGAAACATCCATCTTGTCGTTAGTTGACCAAAAAATTCGAAATTTGATCAATTTTGACCAAAATAAAAAGAGCAAAATGGTACTTTATATTTTTCCACATTAAATAATTAAATATAAACCCACCTTCTTTTCCATTCCATTCTACCCGCCCCCACCCTTCCCTACCTAATCAAAACCAGAGAACCATCCAGCCCTATCGCCCCGCCACCACAACTTCCAGACGTCTTCCCTTTCCAATTTCTTTATTGACGTTCGAGCAATGTTTGACTACTTCCCTTTCCAATTTTTTCGCCACCATCCGATCGAGGAAGCAATTTTGACTGCTTCTCAACAATTTCTTCACTACTCCTCTTGATCTCACTTCGGATCTAGATGGTGGTTCCATTTACCACTTTAATAACACAAATTAAATCCAATTTACCATCGCACCGACTACACCGGCATCGCCAACTCCACCTACCACCACAGTTATTCCTTCAACCCATTTCCCACGTTAACAAAACAAATGAAAATTCCAAGTTACTTTAAACAGATGAAACTGTCATTGTGGCGACAACGATAACGGCGGCTACGGTGGGTAACAGTGATTTTGTTTTGGGGTAGAGGTGGGGGTTGGATGGGAATGTGGAAGAAGATAACTGTGGGAGATGATATTTTTTCAATTTTTTATTTAATTATTTAATGTGAAAAAATGTAACATACCATTTTAACCTTTTTAATTTGGTCAAAATTGATCAAATCTTGACTTTTTTGATCAACTAATGCAAGATGGATGGTTTCCATCCATTTGGACCCCATGTACGAATTTTTGGAAGGTAGGCTGTAGTTGGTACAAAATGAAGGTTATGATAAAGTCTACAAAAAGTTGAAAGATTAGGGACCATTGCTGCAGTTATCTCTATTAATTATTTTAATTTTGATTCTTGACCTATTGACTTGCATAGGGCGGCTTTAGAAATTTACCCTTGCTTTCTTCAACAGTTCTTTGACTTCGTTTCTCTTTTTAAGAGTGAGAATTTATCTTTTTATACAATTATTGTAGGCTAAAGCGAGTGAAGCCCAACCAAAAAGAATTTTGATTTGGAAGAAATATCAATATTCAATCAGGAGTGTCGCCTATTCTAAAAGATTTAGGAAATTGAGAATGAAATTCAAATCAATGACTCGAAACAAAATTAAAAATAGACCATTAGTTTAATAATCTAAACTTATAACTTATAAGAGGGAGCAATACGTAAGACTTGGTTATGAAGAAACAAAAATTAAGCTCCAAAAGCATTAGGTCTGATGTTGTCATTTTCCATCTGAAGTCTCCGCAAAATGTTTTAGATTCAACGCCAAGGAATTTACGAAGTCATCAGTCACCTATTAATTAAGTATAAACACGATTGAGTAGCTGTTAATTAATCCACGAAAAACAACTTTTGTCCCCCATAATCTACCTGTTTTTATACGTGTTCATATATAATATTATAGAGAGAGAAAGAGAGTTTTCCCACCAGCTTCCTTGCACCTGTGCTGCAGTTTCACCCTCAAAACTCCCATAACACGTCAACCTGTAATACGCTTTCTTGATCCAAAAAGCAATAAAAACTCGTTAAGCCAAACTCTCCCAGAGAGAGATACAAAAAATATATAGTTCCTTCTTTTTACCTGATTTTCATGGCTTGTTCATCGTCGTCATCTGGGCTTAAAAGGAGTCTGTCAGAGGTAGATAAGGCGGCATGGGTGGCGGAGCAGCTTTTACTGATATTTGGAGATGAAGATGATAACAAGAGCAGTATAACAAATTCCACCTCCAAGAACAAGAGGAACAATAATGATGTTGAAATCACTTCATCAGAAAAAATCGTGCAAGATTGTGTTATCAATTGCAAGCCCAAGAAACGCAGGTACAGGACTATCGATAATCTGTACATGGCTACCAAGTCAATAAATGTTTTGGATTGGAACAAATAGTTATATCCTTGTAATTTATTATGACATTGCGGCTTCTACTTGTAATCTTGTAGCAAGCAGATTCAGTACTGTGTTCTCTTTGTTCTTAATCTGAGAAGATTTCAGAATGTATGGATATTTTCATACTATTTCAGGAAATTTTAGGATTTTCTTGTATGTCACGTACAAGAACTAACAGCTTGAGAGTATGAAACAAGTGTTTCAGTGCTCCAAAATAAGACATTTTTATCAACTGGTTTATAAAATTTAAAATTAATCAAATAAATTCTTCCTAATTTCTTCCCATGGAGGTAACAATGAGGTGAAAAATTGGATGAAGTGTAGAAGATAAACAAATGTGGGAATTGGAAAGGCTGTAGCAATCGTAACTTCTTGTTTTATTTAGGCATAAAGCAGTAACATTTTATGCCCAGTTGTGAGACAACTTTCCAATTCTGCGGTGTATTACATTTTCATGATTAACTAAATCAAGCTCAAATAATACTTTGTATGACCAACAAAATACGAGGTTTAGCGGTCTTTAGTTACAAAACAAGTGTACAATTCTTTGGTTGCGCCAATACTGTCACCTAATCGCCTCTCCCAGCAACTCCTACTGGATTTTACACGCAACCCTAACCCACATAACACAAAATGCAACCCTAACTTTATTCTTCCAACCAAGTTCCAACTCTCTCTCTCTCACCTATCGTCCGTCTCTCTAGCCGTTTGATGCCATGATTGCTTTTACCACTTGATGATTTGCAACTGGTTAGCTTCAATGGCGGTGGATTGTTTGCCACTTCCATCCGTACAAACTTATTCGCCAGCAAATCATATCTCCCCTTCAACCATATGCAAATCCACCCCTTATCCTGGATTCTGCAAATCAATGCTTGTTCCAAACTCAAATTCCTCATCCAATGCGTACGATTATGACCTGTTTGCTATCCGAAAATCGTTAGCCACAACCTGAAAATTCCTTACGCTGGTTAACAAGTATCTACGGGGGTCACTACAAGAAAAAAGACATTTTGCAACATGTAAAAGACAATATTCATCAATTGCATGTTGCTAAAAGGGGTCTATGGCAACATTCAGCAAGTGTATG
>CAIGRQ010073862.1:0-12636 GCA_903798375.1 Fraxinus sp. D2006-0159 | reverse complement strand
AAATTCTAGACTCAATAGTAGAAAATATTATCACTTTAATGGACAATTTCCATAAAAAAGACAGCCAAACGGACTCCAAACTTTCAGCATTTTCCATGAAAAATTATACCAATCAAACACACTTAATTACAATTCCCTATAAAACATTTTCTAGGAAAATATTTTCCTAGTAAAACATTTTCTTTCCACCCATTTTCCACCCTTGCAATCAAACGGACCCTAAATGATTTTTAAATATGTTCATTTGATTTTATCTTGAGCAGGTTTCTCAGGCTGATGTTAAGAATTTCTTCGAAACAAGATGTGGTCAGGTGTGCCTAAAATTTCGAACATTGGGTTGGATTTGCTTATTGTTGGCTTGGAAGTGTTTGATTACCAAATAGATCTCTGAATTGTAGGTTTCCCGCCTGAGGCTCTTGGGGGATTACTTGCATTCTACGCGGATTGGTTTTGTTGAGTTTTCCATGGTATGCTTATTTATACTAAAATTACTACTGCATAACTGCTTATGCATTTTTAGACACCTGTGAATATATGCAGGTAGAAATAATAACTGGAGATAGTCGATAACATTAGTTTTCTATAACCAGTATTCTTTAGATCAGGTTGGGGGTGGGGGGCAAGCTCTTTATACCTGGTCATCCTGTGGCTGGAACGTCTGGAACGACAAAAATCCATGATCTTGGTGATTTTGTTTGGCATATGGAACAAACACTGGACTATGAAGAAACATGGGTCAAAGTCTAAGAACATATGGAGTGAAATGGGGCTTATCCACCCTGAGTTTCCCTGTTGCATGCCAATTCGCCTTATTGACATGGGTATGGGATTCTATGTGAGCTGATACAATTCTATTGGTCGAGTCGATCAAAATGTAAAGATTCATTGAGTAACAATTTTAACTATTAAGATTTGGGATTCCATTTTAAAATGTCAACCTTATTAAAAGGAGTAGTCCAATCCTGATGTTTTCATCTTTACTCGATATGAGATTTTATCCTTTAATATGCCCTCGCAAGATGGTAGCTCGTTTGAGCAAACTAATCTTAAAATTTGCGTGTTTATATTTTGAGTCTTAATCGGATCGAATCGCTCGTTGAAATTTAATGGACTCGGATACCATATTAAAATGTGAGGTTCCATCTTAAAAAGTTAGCAGAGTAGTCAAAACACTATGTCTTCATCTTTATTCGATGTGAAATTTTATCCCTAAACTGTAACTGTTCGCCTCATTCATGGATATTACGGGACTGTTATTTCCACTTCCATACCTTGTTAGGAACCTTTTTTGAAGGTTGAGAGAGTGTGCTGGCGATAAGATTTCTTTTAGGCTGCACTTATGCAAAATAATTGGAAGAGACATCATGACATGAGTAGAGGGATCATCAATTAATTAGGAATTCTTTTACTGATTTAACATTGACTTGAGAATAGAAATTAAAAAAAAAAAAAAAATGCAGTTTTCCTTTCGTTGGCTTTTATTGGAACAAATACCCGACTTGATGATTTTTACATAATGTTTAGCTATTAAGACTGAAGGATGCATTATAGATAATACTTGCTTGATTCTGCTATATAAATAAGTTATGCTGGAAATGCCCAATAGAGATTTCACCTTATCACTGGATTAGATCCGGAGAAGTTTGAAATTTGTTAGATTTCTTTCATTATTTTAGACTCATGCAACTTGGAAAAAAAATAAAATAAGAAAACTGTTACTTTTTCACAGGCTGAGAGTGCAATACTCGCCCTTGATTGTTGTGGTGAAATTTTGGGATCCCAACACATCAGGTACAAATTATTGGTTGCTGTGAGATCTTTCTCATGTCGATAGCTTTTCTTTTACTTTAACAGGTTTGATAATATTGTAGGGTAAGCCCTTCAAAGACACCCGTGAGACCACGAGTTCCACTCCCGGGAATGCAGTAAGCTGATAATTTGAGCCCTGAATCTTGAAGAGCGTTGGTGTTAGTCCTCTTGGAAGAGACTTTCTTCTGGTTGAAGGGGTGGTGAAATTGCCCGTTTCGGTTTTTCCCATTTCCTGGCAACATTAACTTTTCTATCGACTGATATAACTCTTGACCTTCAACTGATCAAATTTTACTGGGATGGTTCTTTTCTTTGGTACTTTTACTATGATTAATCTTATAATGCTAGCTCGGTGCTGTACTGGCGGCTGTGAGTGGAAAGTTTTCCGGTACACCATTTGATAATTAATCAGTAGCGTAATGTTTGTCCTACTTTAAGTTGGTCCAGTTTTGTTGCCTTTAGTTTCTAGGATAGGTCGAATGATGAGCATGAGTTGGCAAGTATGATGTTTGAAGACTGAAGTAATATGTTAGCGAAAAATTAGAAAACAGAGTCTGCCGAGGCAATCCTGGACGGGTAAGATTTCAATCCGGTAGACTTCTAGTCCCTCCAAGCTAAGGATACCTTCCCAGCTCTGGTGTGCCCATTTTCTCTCTTCCCCTTCCCTCGCCCTCCTGATTGTGTCTTTCGGCTAGCTGCAAGTCTGACCCTCTTACTCCAAATGTTGAAGTAATCAGTTTTCTTCATCTGTTTCCTAAGAAACATATCACACACAATACAAATCGATTTAAGAGAACGAAGGTCATTCATTTGCGGCTAGAGTCGGTGTAGTTTTTTCACTTCATTCTATCTATTAATTAAGTTAAATGGATCTCCCATCTTTTTGAAACTTGGAGTCAAACATGTAAATAGTAGAGAGTTGGATGTTGCCAAGAAGATCAAGAATCTGGAATTTTATGACCTCTCTCTCTTTGATGGCCACGTATCTTGCTAAGGAGTCGAAAATCTTTCTCTTGTTACATGAATCCAAAAGATGTTCTCACGATCTCTCTAGCATGTTAGAAGAGGGAGGGGGTAGTAGGCTTAAACCATGTTTGACAGCCATTAATTGGGAAAAACGGAGCTTTGAAATGTGATTTTTAGAAGGATGTGGTTCAAAAGTATGAAAAAGTTTTGAGTTTACGTGCAGAATATTTTATTGTATAAATTTATGGTTGAAAATGAGTATACAGAAAAAAAGAGTTTTCAAGGAAACCACATTTTTGAACATTATGAATATATGACCAAAGTATTAAGCCATAAGTACCCTCTTGTTTACCCGACCCCACTAGCCCTCTCACATGGAGCTCGGGTCCCACGCTCAATAAATATGTGGAGCCCGACCTCCATGTGAGAGGACCGAGTAAACCAAAGTGTAAACAAGAGGGTATCTATAGCAAGATCCATGACCAAAACATAAAAGAAGAAGACACACATTTACTACGAAATATATTTTCTTTACCGGCGACACTAAGATAACGAAATAAACATTCGTCGGTTTGATCGCACAATGGATAGGGATTTCGATTATGATAAAAATAGAATCTTATCCGTTATGTGATGGACTAACCGAACTTTTTTCATTATTTTTGTTTCTTTGAAAAGGCAAAATATGTAAAAAAAAGTTGGACCCGGTAGCTTACCTGGTCCAATACGAGTTTAACACATCTCGCTTGACAAGCAGAAATTTTATTTCTACGAATATGACACGAGTCAGCTTTCTTGTTCCCCAAGGAGCTTTTTCTTAACCTCGTATGAACAATATTTTCCGTTTCCAATTGGTAATATATTAAGATAACTTATTTTGTCATATGTTTGACCATTTAATCTTGACTTCTCTCAATCTAAAAAGTTAAAACACGTGCAGAACAAGAAAGACATGGATCTATATCTATATTCCCCCCAAAGACCGAAGAATTCCCGTTGCTTTCTTTTCGCTCCGCTCGTGCTTAGAATTCTATTAGTCTCAGAGTCCGACTCTTGGTTTAACAAGATTTAGGGCGTGTTTGAAATAGTATATTGATGGAGAATGTGTAGTTGAAAAAAAAAGAAGTTATTGATGTGATGAAAAATATTATTTTATTGAAGAATATGTGGTTGAAAATGAGAAGAATAATGAAAATGAAAATTTTAATGTATACCAAACAGGAGCTTAATAAATTTCTTCAAGTCGTAATATTTGAGCTCGAGTGGACAAGCAAGCCGTCGTCAAGATAAATCCTAAATCGATGATCAATCTAGGATCTCAATATTAATTAAACATTAAAAAAATGGTCGTTGTAAATGAATGGCAAATGTTGTTCCTCTACTCGTATCCTTCAATTTCAACAATCGCTAGATGAGGATTAAGAAATCTCCCAACGTCTATGTGTTTGATTATGGCAATAGTAACTCCTATTGGTATTCTACAAGACGAGATGATAAGAATATATTTTAGATGATTTTGAGATATCTAACCTTTCATGAACAGATCTTTGAGTACTCACTTCCTTTTTCTATAGTCCTAATATGTGAGACTTTGATACGTATTCACCCCAAAAAATAGATCGTGTTATTTATAGTTAACGTATACAAAGGCGTGATGCACTAACATCGAGATTAATTTTGTCAAAACTCGCACCGAGGTGAGTCTTGTCCGTGTCCAAGGCTATCCGAGGCCTCTAGTTATGTTTATGGCCAAGCATTCAAGTCATACACATTCCTTTCGGAATGAGACATCCTTTTATTCAGGCAAACCTTGACGATCAAGGCATGGATGTTCATTCATTAAAAACCGTACACACAAGATTGGACCCTTTCGCAGTTGTCATGAGATCTAGGTGAAGTGTAATAATTTTTGTATGTAACAATATGTTCTACCTAAGCTCGAGCTTGGGGAAAAGAAAACACTTGCGTCGTGCCTAGGCGGGACATGAAACAAGTGGAAAAAGGCACGTGCCTTTTTTTTTTTGGCAAGTGTTAATTACTTTATTTTAAAGTAGTATAAAACTTGAAAGTGAAATAAGTGCAACAAAAATCAACTTTGTTCAAGAACAAAATATTATTAGTTTAAAATATTTATGATTTTGAGAATTTTGTTTTTTATTGAAAACTAGGGAAAATGTGTAAAGCTTCTATAAATTTTCAATGTACGAGTTATTTTATTTATTGGACGATAATAATTAAAATAATATTAAGCCCCTGTTTGTCCCACATTATTTTTTTCATTCTCATTCTTCTACTCATTTTCAACTATTCATTTTTCAATAAAATAATATTTTTCATCACATCAATAACTTTTCCTTCTTTTTAAATCACATATTTCTCATCACATCACTTCAAAAATATGTATTATTTCATTTTAATGTGCACCAAACACACTCTAAAAAGGAAAAACGCCGTATTATACCTAAATTCATAATCTTAAATTCGATCTTCACGCCTCATCGTGTCTGGTGGGTTTTAGAACCTTCGTTCTATCCCTTTTTTCTTCCATTCCGTCAAAACAATAAGACTAACTCCACACATAACACCCCGACTCCGCGTAATAAAATTCCTCTTGGAGCGTTGCTTTAATAAATTCAAGAAAAAAAAGAGTGTGAAGAAATTAATAAAGAAATTTAAATTCAACTTTTGTTTAATTCTTGTTGACTTTGCTTCACAATAATTGGTCTAATTTTCAATTCATATAAAGTGTGTCGACGTTCAATTGTCTTGACAGTGTGTGTGTTCATCAATTACACGGGACCCACACGTGAATATTTTGAATCAGTTGGAATCCCGTGATTGACATGCCGTACAAGTAATGATTTCCTTGTGTTAAAAAGGATGTCCTGACTTTTAACTAATTTTTTTATTCTCAATTAAATTAAGATAATTTATTTTTTTGAAATGTTAAAAGTAAAAATTCAGTAAGAGGGTGTTTAATGGGGATTAAAATTAGATTTTTAGTAAATTATGATAGAAATTTTTAAAATATGTGGTTGAAAAATTGTGGGACCCATGAAAGATGTGGTTAATATTGATTGTTTGACTTTGACTTATATTAAAATTTGATTTTAATCCGTACCAAACATGACCTAAAATATTATGAAATATTCCCTGAGTACAGGGGAAAATGCCAGAATGTGTACAGGATGCTGCTGTGGCAGCATCCTGTGCATGTGTGTGTGTGTGTGTGTTTTATTTCGAACTTTTAATCTGTGTTGTTGATTTCAAATTTCTGTACAAATTCGATAAAAATTTTCTATACTTGTAGACTAACTCAAATATTATTTGATTTTGTTTATTAAAGAATATGTTCTATGAAAAGTGATTTTTTTTAAAAAAAATTGTAATTTAAAAGTAGGAAATGCTGTGAATCCATGTATAAAATCATATTATTGGGAGAATGTGATTGAAATTGAGATTGAAAAAAGTGAATTTTAAAAAACTTTTACCAAACAGGACTAGTCGTAACACTATTATCAAAATAAATAACTAACTACTTTTGCTAAGAAAGTTTGGGGGATGCTTCTCGTTTGAAGATGTCGAGGAACTTGCTTTAAAGAAAAGCTCAAGTATTATCGAAGTCGATGCTATATAGGTTTTGTAGCGAAATGTGATGACTGATGCCTTCCGCAAAAATCATGATCGAAAAACGTGGCTCCATTAAATCCAAACACTTCTGTTTTCTTAGATAACGTTGTTTTGACGTCGAAAGTTGAATGTTGTACATGTTGTTTTATGTTCGATACGGGGAATGAAGTAGTTTATTATTTTGCGTTCTTAGCTACAATTCGAACGCTGACATGAATCTTTAGACCGTTTGTATTCTATTTCGATATTATTCACAAGGTTAATGAGAATGTTTTTGTTAATTAAAGTAAAAAAATTAATATAAAATGATCAGTATAAAACATTAATTAATTTAAATAGAAAGTTCCAAAGAATATTTCAATGCATGAAGAGTTGTACGACCGATGTACAAAAATGTGATGGGCATTCTTACACGTAGTCACTATTGAAGACAATAATACACAGCATAAGCAGGTAAAGGGACCAAACTTTTTCAATGTTATTAATATAGGATATAACGTAAAAAAAAATTTAAAAAAATTGACATTTTCTTGCCTCAAATTTATTTATTTTTCTAAAAGTACTAGGTTTTATGACATTTTCATTGCCATCATCCTAGAAAAAAAAAATATATTCATGTCCCAAAACGGGGAGAGTGAAGGGCATTATCCAAATAATATGTATTCAACAAAACGTAAATGTTTTTAGGGCGTGTTCGGTATTGATTAAAATTGAAAAATTAGTCGTTATTGTTGACTTTTATTAGACGGATGAGACCCAATAACGGTTATATTTTCAATTTTAATTGGATTTTAAGTCATACCGAGCACGACCTTAAGTTCATTAAGATTTTGCTTTGCATAGCTTATTTTGAAATCTCATTTTAGACACAAAGTTTTCCTGTAAAGTTATTTTGTACGTGGACCCATATAATTTTTTCTTAAATTTGCATTTTCAAAAAAATTATCTTTTACTTCAAATAATCTTTCAAACAAGCACTAAAAATCATTGTTCAAATATTGACTTCTTTCAGAATAGATTTACGTATGAAATTGAAAAATCAGAACACAATTTATAAACATGTTACGTTTGGAATTTAGCATCGCAAGATTTTTCGCTGATACGAACACAAGTAGAATCTTGCACGTGCGTATATTCAATATCATTTTTATCAAATTTATGGTATGTATAAAAGACGAAATTCAATTTATTTTTTAAAAAAATACACAATTTTTTTTTTCTTTTTCCTCGAGCAAATGTGAAAATGATCATGAAATTATGCAATTTCCTCCAAGTTTCAAGGAGCAAGGTTTTTTTCCCAATTGCGTGCCTTGACTGGATCTGGTCCTTCTAGACTGCTTGGATCACAATCGTCAACTTATATCATCCAGTTAAGAACCGCACGATCGTAGCAGGACAAACTACCCCGGGCTTATTATAAATAGTCCTTAATGTTCAATTAAATAGTCCAACACACCTACCAGAAGCCACCGTTGTCAAGTAACTTCCGCCGCAATTAAGACTCCTCCGCCGTGATTTTTCAAACATTTTGAAAATTTGAGCTTATTCGTGATATGTCTAGATTCAATCAACAGCCCGTGAAGGTGGTGATAATCAACACCCAATACGTGGAAACTGATGCCATGAGCTTCAAATCTGTTGTTCAGAGTCTCACCGGAAAAGATTCAGTGGTGGCGGCGGATTCATCTTCCGCAGCCAAACAGCCGCCGAGGAGTGAAACGTCCACCGTTGCTCCTCCAGTTTTTTCTCGTGGAATGTCTTTTAAAGATTTTGATAGGATGCTTAAGGAGTTGCCGCCACTAGATGAACTTTACAGGCTTTGTGCAGAATAACCAAACCCTGTCTGTATATTTATTTACTTGTTTTTCTCATTATACGAATTTTTTCGTTCTTTCTCAATGCTCCATTAATTGTTTGGTTTAAGGTTTGTGTGTGTTTTTATGATGACAATTCACCCACACAACAATCGCCACGAAATATGAATCGAAGAGAAATAGTTTGGATCCCATAAAATCAATTTATAAATTGTGTCCGAATGGAATACTTGCACCTACTTATATTAACTTGCTTATGTCTTCACCAAGCCACTTTCGTGATCGAGTTTCATGCAATCCTGTTCTAAGATTGGTCTCTCTCCAATGAAAATTGTAGAGAAGTGATTCTTGAAGATTCCTCAGTTGCTACAAAAAGATTCCAACAAAGTCGAGCCTTTAACCAACTTGTTCCAAACTGCCATTTTCGGTTGGAATCCATAACCAACTGGAGCCTTGATTTGTAACCGAATTGGAGCCTCCTTTAGGTCTATAAATAAGAGCTTTAGGTGGTGTTATAAAGTCAACTCTCAGGTATGAAAGGAGAGCTCGAAAATCAGAGAGAAAGTGAGATTGTGGGAAATGTGAATTTCTGGGGAAATCAATCTGGGTAAAAAGCTTTTTGGAATAAGTTCTGATTTTGTAAAGTTAAGTCTTCTTGGTAAATAAAGAGGCTTGAAGAAGAAAGTGAGATTGTATAAGAATGGTAGAATTCTTATAAATCTAGGAGAAATTCTTTCTTGGATGATTTCAAGTATTGTAAATCATGTTTGCTTTGGTAATAAAGTGTTGGGAAGAAGTTTTCTTCCTGTTTAAATCCATTTCCAGAGTTTTATTATTGTTGGTTTTATTTCCTAGACTGATCTTGGGCTGAGGGGAACCTCCCAAAAATTCCCTACAAAAATAATTACTTATTTTAAGGGAAAGATTGTGTCTCAAATCAATTGAAAACATACACTTTTTTTTCTTTTTCGGCAAAAGACATACGGTTCAAGATAAGGGTTTTAGGCCTAATTATCTGAAACTGAACGAGGCATTTGGTACACACCAAGGATACGGACAGTTGGCATGTCTTTTGAAAAGTCAAAATGAGCTTTTGAGACATAAAAACTGCTTTTAGATCTGTTTGACTAATTATTTAAAATTATTTCTTTTAGTTACAAAAGTTTTTAGAGAAATTAGTATAATATGACTTTCTTTAAAAGTACTTTCGAAATATGAATCTCTTTTAAAAATTAAGTTATATTCTTCCAAAAGTCCTTCTACAGAAAACAAAAATCATACCAAACGATCCTTTAAAACATTTATGGTCCCTTCCCCAACCTAAAGTTAGAAAATCCCAATTTATCCGTTTTCATGAGCCAACAAACACTCCAGATAATTCATATGGAGGCAATGTTTGTCTTTGTCGCCAGACGCCAGTCGCCAGTCGCCAATGTAGGAAATCAACCACTTTTGTTGCCCTCCTCCATATATTTCCTGTCTCTAATTATTTAAAAGTTTTTAAATGACACAATTCAATACTAAAAATGCTCTTGAAGTTTTATTTTTTCGTAACCTATTTAGGCCCCACTCTCGTCTCCCACTTATTCCAAAATATTATTTGCTACAGTAAAATTCTTCACCACACATTAACCAAATAAAATATTCTACACACAAATCAATAAACACATTCTCTAAAAAATACTATTCATTACTTCATTTCTTCTACAATAATGAAAGACAAACACACCCTTAGTAATATTAAAGATTTTCAAGTTTTCATAGGAATTTTTCGAATATTAATGTGTGGACCTACTACTTAGTAAGGGTGGGTAAAAAAAAAATTTAATCGGTAACTTTATTCAAAACCATTTTGGTAACAATTAAAATTGAAAACATGGTCGTTATTGGGTCTCATCCGTCTGATAAAAGTCAACAAAAACGATTAGTTTTTCAATTTTAATCCGATTTTAATTTTTACCAAACAGACTCTCAATATAAGGAGTTTGTTTGGTAGGGATTTTAATCAAAATTCTAGCCGTTATAGTCAACATGTGGACCCCACCTGTGAGGGAAAGTAAAAAATATTGGTTGATTTGATAGTTAACGACTAGAATTTTGATTAAAATCTTAATTAAAATCCCTCCCAAACAAGCTCAAGAGTTAGCTAAGTGTCCCACTCGGCTTTAAGTGAAACGGGGCACATCCATCAAGGGTGACAATGAAAAAGACAGGAGCACGACGATCGATGAGGTAGCTTATGATTGTGTTTCCAATTTTATTTATTTATTTTTTAATCCTCGCCACATTGTTTAAAGTTAAAACTTGAGAATAACAAAGATTTTGCGTTCTTCTTTCCTGATGTTCGATCTCTGGTATTAGTTATTAGTCAGACAGGATAAAGAAGCTTCAACCTCAATATAATTTTCAAGGGGAAAGTTGTCTACTTGCAAAGTCGGAATGGTGATCGAGAGACCCTTCTATCTAATATCATCCACCGTCGAGTCACAAAGCTAGAAATGTTACACAAAATTCCGGCGAATGCATTGTGCCAGGGTTGTCTTCAATCTTAATATTAATAGACTAGTAGTTATCGGTGATTTCAACTCGTGTTCTTCACGCTAGTTGTGCTTTTTGAAATTTTATTCAATACGCAATACAACACTCACTTATATTGCTCGACCATTAAGAAAGAAGCAAATGTAGTGGCTAGCTCCCATACTTCAGCAACACATGCTCTATGTATAAAATGATAACTCGACAAGAATTTCTATAAAAAATATTAATTTTCACTTGTCTTGACCTACTAATAATATAATAGAAAACAAAGGAGCGAGTTTTGATGATGCATATTATGCCCCCAATGATTAAAAAATTTAGTAAAAGCATACTCGAATGATAGTAGTGGAGACCATATTTTGTCGTTGTAACTTGTCACATTCCTTGATATTTAGAGCAACCACGTTATACATATGTGGTAGACGTTAGAAAATATTCAGAATGCTGACCCTTGTGTACTTAAGCCTAAGTCTAGCACCAACACCGAAAAGTGCATGTTCGATAAATGGTATGCCTCGAAAATTCCTTCATTTCTAAAAGTTGGACATGACATTAGTGAGTGAATTGTCCAAATAGTCACTGAACTTTACATCATACTTTCAAGAGGTCACTAAACTTTCAAAATCACCCAAGTCATCACTGAATTTTGTAAAAGGTTTTCACAAGATCACTGAACTTTAAAAATCACATTATTCATCACCGAGCTTTGCAAAAGGTTTCCCAGGGGTCACTAATTCACTGATTTCCTAAGAAACCTTTTGCAAAGTTTAGTGATCCCGTAAAAACCTTTTGTAAAGTTTAATAAAGAATGTGGTGATTTTTAAAGTTCAATGACTTTATAGAACCTTTTGCAAAATTCAGTGATGACTATGATGATTTTGAAATTTCAATGACCCTTGAAACATGACGTAAAGTTCAGTGACTATTTGGGCAATTCACTCTGACATTAGTTGTCTAAGTAAGTTGTCGAGCATCGAGGCATCTCAAATAAATTGGTACAACAGTTATGAAATTTGCTACCATAATTAATTTAACATTAGATGAAGATTTGTACAAGAAAGTGGATGATTCCAACAACTATAGCAACTGCTACATTACATTAATAACAGTGAGAACACATTACAAATAAAGAAATTAAAGTTAGATTTTGTAGTGGTGCAGTATGAGATCATGGCACTTCCTAAGTACAAACCTGTTTCACCCTCTCTAACTAAGTGGTTGGATGGTGGACCAAACACCACCTTTTGTTGGGAAATAGAGTAAATTCTACCGGTCGGGTTCAACTACTCGTCACTATAGCGTCTAAGCCTTCTTTGTTTTAGCTCAATCATTTTCCGTAATTCCCTCTTTTTTCGAGTTAGGATTATGATTTCAATTAGTCTTAGGATACGGAACACCAACTTAATCTCAATATAAAAAAAAAATGACATCAATCGACTAGGATACCGTGCATCGAATGGATTTAAATCAAAGAAATTCATATAATTGTGTATAAAGCAACCTCAATTCAGAAAATTACTAAGGGCCAGTTTGGGCCAAATTTTAGTCTGATTTTAATTTAAGTCAAAGTCAAACAATCAATATCAACCACATCTTTCATGTGTCACATATCTTTTCAACCACACATTTCAAAAACTTCTATCACAATCCACTTAAAATCTGATTTTAGGGTGTGTTGGGTAGAAATTAAAATTGAAAAACTAACCGTTATTGTTGACTTTTATTAAACTAGTGAGACCCAATAACGGTCATATTTTCAATGTACCGAACAGACCCTTAATTTACACCAAATACCCTCTAAATCCTTGTTTGGTGAGATTAAAATCAATTTTTTAGTAAATTTTGCTAAAAGTTAATAAAATGTGTGGTTGAAAAACTG
>CAIGRQ010073836.1:0-19260 GCA_903798375.1 Fraxinus sp. D2006-0159 | reverse complement strand
CACTTCAAACAAGATAGGTAGTACCTCACCAACATTCAATCAAGATGAAGTAACGATTACCTAAGCAACATGTAATCATGTTATCTAAGTTGCAATTATGCCCCAAGTGAAATGATAACTCGACGGACCAAATTCAACGACCAATGAAATTTCTTCAATCAGGGCGGTGGTGCATGAATCGAGGTGGACAATGTAGCTTGATGTGACATAGGACGGCTAACTCTTGGTTATAAGACCTATAAATAAGAGCGATGATCCTCCATTGGAGGACGAACTCTCCCATTATCAGTAATACACTTTCAAAAAANCGAGGTGGACAATGTAGCTTGATGTGACATAGGACGGCTAACTCTTGGTTATAAGACCTATAAATAAGAGCGATGATCCTCCATTGGAGGACGAACTCTCCCATTATCAGTAATACACTTTCAAAAAATACTACTTTTTTCTTTTTACAACGCATAAACAATTACCCTATTAAACTCATCTTAAATTGAGCTAAATTTGTCGCGTCATTTTTAGTCATCAACAAAAAAAAAATCAAATTGGACTGAACCAAATCGAAGCATATCATTTGCTTGTTTGACGCCCATTAATTTAATTTATGATTTGTTAAATGATCATTTTCAACAACACATTCACTTAATAAAATATTCTATATGTATACCAATTTTTTTTTATTAGTTTTCAACCACACATTCTTCCAAAAATAATATTCAATTAATGACCCTACTTGAGTTGTGATGTGAAATATATTTATTCCTATTAAATCTATCAACCGTAGAGCATTAAAAGATCAGACAATTACATAATTATCTTCAAATATAATATTAGATTCTTCGAATTTCAGACCCACCATATGGTTGCCGCCTTACGCACTTGACGGAACAAATTAAAACGTGGAATTATATAGTCGTGTTAGCTAGTCAAGCACGTTTCTTGCGTAAAAATTCCATGAAAACGAAGAACAAGGAATCGCTGTAAAATGACACTTTCAGGAATTTCCTTTTCGGTAGGCAATTCCTCGTACTTTCCTTTAGCCCATCTTTGTGATTAGATCAATTGCAACATGCATGGCTAACACTTGTATCGATGCATGGGATTTTTACAATTGGAGTAATAGCCAAATTGAATTCCTTCATTGATTTTTGTGGTCAAACAACGAGTTATTGAACTATATTTCAAATTAATTTTTTTGATCTTTTAGTTGAAATGTTAGCTACGAAATGGGATTTTTACAATTGGAGCAATAGCCAAATCATTGATTTTTGTAGCCAGTCAACGAGTTCTTGAAGCATATTTCAAATTAATTTACTTGATCTTTTAGCTGAAATGTCAGCTACGACTTTTAATGCTTGAGTATACTAAAGCAATTCAATATCTCTAGGATTTTTTTTTTGTAGTTAATCGAGTTATCTTTATAATATTTACATTGATCTTGACTTGTCAAGATATTGACGCCAAGTCCTTTGGAACAAAAACCTAGAATTGCAACTTCGTGGAAATCACAAAAAATTCTAAATATTTCTTGGGTATATATCTGGTTAAGAAATGCACCATAATCCCTTTCATGACAGTAACAACTAACAAAATAAAACTGAAAACACCTAAAGCAAACCCAAAAACTTAAATTAGTTCACCTTCATTGTGAAAATTCTCAACTTGTCCCTACTTATTTGAACTTTATGAAGAAGAGAGAATTCAACATTTTTCTTGCTCCTCTCACACCTTCAAAACTAGTTCCCTAAATTATTAGGGTGATCTAATAAATATTTGGAGTATCGAATAGATTCACGAAAATAAAGGTCCTAACCGACGGATCTCAAGTGTACAATATGATTAAGCTTTATATCGTATAAATATCTTACTATTTTTGGTATCCCCAACGTAGGGTGGGGGTGAGTGAATAGTGAGATTCCGCAGACTTAGATGCTCACACAAAGAGTATTACTCTGTCTACTCACTATTTCATTGCACACTCTTGACTATGAAAATTCTATATGGTAGTTGTTATCAAGAAAAAAAAAGTTGTTATCATGTGGAGAAACTCTCTGCGTGGGGGCCTCTTCTGTCCTCAATTCTTTTAGACTATAAAATCACTTATTGGGTTTTAATTAATTTCTCATACTCGACCTTAAACGCCTAACAAAATTCTCCCTTCTTATAATCCTGTTTTCCATTGCATGATCATGAGTGAAAATAGGACACTATTTAAAAGCTTAAGCAATTTATATGAAGAGCCATCTATTGAACTGAGAAGAGGGCCCTGGACTCTTGAGGAAGATAATCTGCTTATTCATTATATAAGTTGTAATGGTGATGGCCGTTGGAATTCCCTGGCTAAACGTGCTGGTAAAATGATTTTTCGAGGGCTCACAAACTTCAAGATTTTTTTTCGTAATTACTTGTTTTGTAGTGTTCCTAGTTAACTTGTATACCTTTTGGTTTGCAGGGCTTAAGAGAACAGGGAAAAGTTGCAGATTAAGGTGGTTGAATTACTTGAAGCCTGACATTAAGCGTGGTGACCTCACCCCACAAGAGCAACTCCTGATTCTCGAACTTCATTCCAAGTGGGGGAACAGGTGCGTTCCGTGCACGCAGTACTAGACAATACAATGAACAAGATTTTAGTTTTGTTATTCCTTCTTAATATTTTCCTGCACTGTCTAACCAAACATGTAAAATGATCATTAGTAATTTTTTGAAGATATTTTTAATTTGAGATCTTTGTTGTAACATTGTCTGATTGCAGGTGGTCAAAAATTGCAGACTGTTTACCTGGAAGAACAGATAATGAAATCAAGAATTACTGGAGAACAAGGGTAAAAAAACAGGCAAGACAACTTAAGGTCGACTCAAATAGCTACAAGTTTGTGGAAGCAATTCGACGATTTTGGATGCCAAGATTGCTAGAAAAAATGGAACAAAATCCTTCACGAATGTTCTCTCCTTCCATCGACAATCAAAATTCCACACCCCCTTCAACAAACAGGCCCCCCTTGACGTCACCATGTCCAAAATCGAGCAACCATGTGAATACATCTGATCTGCACAGGGAAAAATCAAGCACCCGGAGTAATCTAAACTGGGATTCCTTAGATTCCGTGGGAAATTTTATGCTGCCCGAACATGCTGAAAATTTAGGCATTCCTGAACAAATTTGTGACAATATCGCCTATGAACACTCGGTTCAAAATGATTGTCACAACGTGGACATTACAAGTTATGACATGTCAGCATTTGGGTCCGAGGATACTTCCATGTCAGAATTCCAGGTGTCAGAGTTTGATTTGTTTAGTGAGGACTTGACAAGTACTTCTTGGAATACAGATGAATTATGGGAATTTAGAAAACCAGAGCAGTGGCTTGGGGCCTAGACTTATCAAGATTGGCTAGTTTTTGTAATTTGGTTGAAGCAATGTACTAAAATTATATGTTTATGAGTCCAATGTTTTCATCTATATACAATTTGGAACCTGTGGGAGTATTTGAATGAGATCACTGATCGTTAGTTAAATAAATGTCTGTATTCTGCATAGGGCGATATGAGTTACAATAGTCACAGTCAAAATTCGCTTCCTCCTTCATCGACCTGCTTCTTCCTCCTCGACTGGTAGGCCATGCAACAAAAAAGTGTGGGAAACTTCCACTTGCCCCACATACCTAAGTTGGAGTTGTGAAAAGAGGAATGATGATATAAATATATGAGAATTTTAAGTGCTTGTTTGATAAAACTTGTGTTTGCTAAAAATCTGGTCAAAGTTCAATTTTATCCACATATTTCATCGACGACTTTTATCCGCCTTTTCATTGCACATTTCATGCACTCGAACAACTTTTATTAGCTTTTTGCAACATCACACTTCTCAAGTGTATATGGAGGTTGAATATTTATGCAACCATTATTCTTCTACATTCATTATCTTAGAAAGCTGAGAATATAACAAATATTGTCTGTCTGGCTCTGACGTATTAATTTGTTAGGTATGGGTCTGGACTAAGTAAATATTTAGAGTACCAATGATCAACATTATGTCAAAAATGATGTAGGCGTTGTCATTAAATCGTTCCAAACTATAGCTCATGCCTCATGGCACTAGTGCAATGCATCAAGCTCAAGAATTCACCACAAGCCCGCCTATCCCTGTTTCAGGTGTATATTCTTGCATAATCCATCTACTCCAGGGGAATGCTCCAACATCATCTTGAACACGGAACCTCCAATTCTAATACCAACTGATGTAGGGTAATTACTGCTACTTTATCCAAAAACTACAGTTCATGACATTATCCATCCTATATCATCCAAAATCAAGCTTGAAAATTTACCGCAAGCCCACTGTGTCGTGCCTACCCCATTTCAAGCATGCTCATGCCTTACAAAATAATCAATGGGTGGAATTGATCTTATTTACTTGAATTAGGTGCATCATACTTCAATCATTTTAATGTATGCTTTTGATGGTTAATAACAAATCGTGAATTTCTTGTTATCTTAATTAAGAGTGTGTTTGGGACCCATTTTTCTTAAAAATGAGCTTTATAATAGTGATTTTTTGGAAAATGTGTGATTAAAGAAATTTATGTTTACGTGCAAAATTATTTCATTGGAAGGATGTATGATTAAAAATGAGTTTGAGAAAAAAAAATGACTCTTTACTTTTTAGAGAATGGGGTCAAATGGGACTAAGGGCCTATTTGGTTTGGATTTTTCAATTCTACAATAAATCAATTCTCATTTTTCAACCACACATTCTTCAATAAAATAATATTTTACATCACATCAATACTTTTTTCTTCTTTTTCAACCACACATTTCTCATTATATTACCATTCAAAATCAATTCTTCCTCCAAAAAATCTAAATCAAACAAGCTCTAAATAATATTTATGTATGGAATATGGCATTTACATAAAGGTAGTTATATTGACATCATAATTAATATATCAAAATATTTTGTTTTCATGTTTTGAAATAAGGAAAAAATACTTTTTCGCACTTCTTATTTATTATTTTTTTTAAAAAAAATGATAAAAAAATAAGTTGTTCTTTTTTAACATAAAACTATTATCAAATACAAATGCTAACTAATGCAAAGTTTGAGAATAAGAATAACATGAAAAATCGTTAGGGACAAGTGCTACAATGAGCAAATATTAAAAACTTGAAGTTTAATTAAAATGTGGTGCAAAAAATAAAAATTGTGGTGTGAATATAATTACCATATATTTAATGATGAAAGGAATCTAATGAATAAAGAAA
The DNA here is from genome assembly GCA_903798375.1 of Fraxinus sp. D2006-0159. Classification (NCBI taxonomy): domain Eukaryota; kingdom Viridiplantae; phylum Streptophyta; class Magnoliopsida; order Lamiales; family Oleaceae; genus Fraxinus; species Fraxinus sp. D2006-0159. Next base: position 13,997 of record CAIGRQ010073836.1, on the reverse strand, counting down.
GTGTCGTGAACATCCATCAGCGATATTTCATGAAATCTATTAAAAAATTTATTGAATGGTCGAATCAATCTCTCTATATTCTATCTTGTGTAAAAGAACTTATGCATGGCACATGATTATACACTCTTGCAATGAAATCTTTTTCCAATACTTTAGACATTGTTGTACTGAAACTTTGACACCATCCTAAGCTAAACCTCGTGGGGGGTTGGGGGTGGTCAAATCAAGAAAACTAAGTTGAAGGGATTCATAAGCTCTAGTGTGGTCTAATCATCTAACTTTAGGAACATTTTGAAGAAAGGATGGCAGCAGCATATTCTTAGAACATGCTGATTATATTTCTAGGAGTTTTGTCTTTTGCCAACACGCATTGGTATCGTTCCATGTTGGGAAAAAAAGTCAAATATAAAGGAATACTCTTTTGAGGGTTGGGGTAATATATACCATTCTATGTATGCCATTTTTAGCACGTGAAAGTCCATTATGGTATAGTATTATTAGGAAATTGAGAATCAAACTTATCACAATGCTGCCAAAAGGACATAAAAAAAGCACCCTTGAATACTATTACATGAATAATGTTATTTGTACAGCCTTTGTACACAGCCTACTCACATGGAGTGAGCCCCACATTTTTACATAAAATAAGCACCCTTGAATACTATTACATGAATAATGCTATTTGTACAGCCTTTGTACACAGCCCACTCACATGGAGTGGGCCCCACAAAAATGTGGGGCTGTGTACCAAACTGTGTAAAAAGACTGTAAGTGTAGCCTTACTCATTACAAAATATAGGTGTTAATACGTTGTATTCATATGATAATTGTGTACTAAACATACGCTCTTCGAGGAGGAGATGCTAATTGTTCAATCATTCATCAATCCATCTATTACCGTTAATTTTCATTTTTTTTCTTTTTTCTAGTAACGTGGGAATTGTGTTAGTTTTTGTAGTTAGATAGAACTGAAATCAATATTTATAAGGTCAATATAGTTACATGATTCGATAATATGTTACAGGAAGTAGTTTCCAACTATTCACCAAATAGCCTTACTACCAAAGCTAGTAAGCTAGCGGAAGAGCTCAACTCCTACCATAGATGAAATCCTACCATCATCAAAAGAGGGATTTTACCCTTTTTCCAACATGTCTCGCCAAATAGTCAAAAAGCTTGAACAAAATTTAACCACTCAGGAAAAATCCATGACATGGTTGACAAGTCAAATTGGATTTTCGTTTCGTATTGCTAAGATATGATATAATCAACAAAATCGGAGTTATCAATTATCCTATCATGAATAGTATTGACTTGGAATATTGATTCGAGCGAGGTTGGACAATGCAGATATAAATTGAGAGGATAAATAATGGCTGTTGAATCATTGGAATAGATTGACATGATGTTCAGTGGAAGATCAATGTAAATACGAAAGAAGATATGGAATTTGAATTACTAACCAACCAACCAATCAAATACCAAAATATTTCTATATCAAAATACAGGGGTTGGTTTGTGTTTTATGATTAATTCAACATGTAAATGTCATAATTTAATTTTCCCAACTAATTCTTTCCAATATATTCTCTCGAACTACGAATGAAGAAACCATAAACTCAAGAAGAAAAATCAAAGTGTTACACTAAAAAATCAGCAGTGTTGTGCTGGAATTGTGAGGTTTGGCATTATCAAATCAGCCAAAATTTATCCTTGAAGAAGTCGCACTTTAGCATGTGACCGAAGAGGCTAAGTTTTCGTGTGAAAACAGAACTTTTGAAAGCAAATTTTATGTCCCCTCTTTGAAATTTCGATCAAATCATTCTTTTTAGAATCATCACGTCATATGCATAAACAAGTCCACGATAAAGGATCTTTAGATTACTTTTCCTTGTTTGACACGACTTCTTATCATCCCTCTATTGGCTTTTTTTTTTTTTCTCATAAATATATTTCAATTTTGGTAATTAGCACAAGTCGTCTTTATCATTTGTCCTCATTCTACAAATTCGTCCATATCGTTTCAATTTTGATGTTTGCACCATTAGATCAACATATTCTTATGCGAAAAGATTTTATTATTTTTTTGTCACATGTCATCCATTTGTTCCGTTACATTGGTGCTTGTTGTGCAGATGATATAATGTCGTGCATTTAATCCTTATCATTTAATTTTAATAAAAACAATATACAAAAAGAAAAACGAAAAGAAAATTTTGCAGACATCATCTCCAAAGCCCCACCCAACCCGACGGAGGTGAGGTACAAGCCACAAGAGGGCGGGGAATTCGACTGGTTTGAAAATTCGGACGACAATAAAGACCAAGGAAGAGCAAAAGGGTGAATACGGTGAGGGATATGGGGAAAGGCCAGTTGTAGAGCTTTCGATCCACTAAGTGTAGGAGAGCTTTCGACGAGGCAGTGATGGGGTTGGAGTTGGCTGTAAGGCTTCGGAGAAGATAATTTTTGGAATTTTTTTACCCTTCTAAGACATGTCCTGGGAAGAGAACGCTCCCGTTCAACAGAACAAAGAGATGACAAGCAAAGCAAAGGACCCTTTATGTAAGAATATGTTGATCTGGAGGTACAAATGTCAAAACTGAAATAATAGGGATGATTTGCACAATAAAAGCATGACGTGATTTTCCTCCAAATTTTCTTTTGGCAATTTTAGCATATAGTTGTAAATTGAAAGCCCGTCCACATGTATCAATATCACTTCCTATATCCATCAATATAGATCTGTGTAGTAGTTCCTTAGAAATCATTGCAAACAGGACTCTATTATCAGTATTTCTACACAAGTTGCCATTGCAGCAAGGATTCCATCTACTACAACCAGTTCAATTTTGTTACCAGTCTATAAACTTGGGATTGATTATTGACATATATCCTCATTTCTTATTTTATCCACTGTAGTATAATCAATAAAATTTTAACATGCTGCTATAAGAGAATAAATTAAAATTTTAAACACCATTTCATACTTGAACAATCCAGTATAGACTTGCCATGTAATTTAATTCGTGAATAGAATTGGGGCGTCATCAAGTTCTCCACAACTATCAAATTCTGAAACACGTTGAAATTAAGTAATTTTTAATTGAAACGAATATATATTTTTGCAGTAAGGGTGTTGAATGTATTCAGGGACAAGGACAAGCATATTTACAGCAAAGATAATTCATGTACATGAAAATTATCTGAAACAAGCAGTTGTAATCATCTGAAATTCAATGTGATTCTTGTTTTCTTCAAACATAAAAGGAGTAAATTTGAGCATTTGGGTTTATATAATGAAAACCTGTTTTTCCATGTGATTCTCCATAGTACATGGATGTTCTATATTTGTACATAGACCTCATTGATTAATTGTGTGCTACTCTCCCATCCATCTTCATTTCCAACATCCAACTCTTCACTTTCCTGCCTTGCCATAAGTATCTCGCAAGGTGACAGTACGGTTGAACACTAGCTTTTCAGGAGTAGAATCCTTATCAACAGCAAAATAGCCTTGAACAGATAGAAACAAACAGGAAATTAGACTACATGTGAATTTAAGCAACCACGACACTTTCAATTATCAGAGAGAAAAAATGGAACTACAGTGAAGCAGCATATAGAAAATTCATAAAATAAGTGCACACTACGCAGGTAAAAGACACTTGTATGATTTCTGTGTTTTTTCTAATTAAAACTGGAGCGCAGGTGCTCTTTAACATATGGTGTGATAATATACCACAATCTGCTAAATTCTTATTTCTTCTCTTTCTACACCAAGGGCATGTAATTGGTTTAAGCAGAAAAGTGTGGTAGGGGAATTAGGAGAGGTTCTAAAACTGGAAGTAAATGATTGAATTTCCATGTCTAATAAGAAAGGAGAAGATAAATGCCCTCCCATATCAACAATGCCAAAACCAAACTTTGAACTACCAACATTCAGCCAACAATCATTATAACCGGGCACAAACAAAGTTAGTGGTTATCAATTCAGGAGTTGGTTTGGTGGTGGTGAGGATTGCTATTTGTGGTTTTTATGGAGGTAACACCCCTGGCTACCTAGTTCTAGGTCATTTTATTCAGTTATGGAGGCAATAGTTTCATGATTCTACAGTGTGATGGTTGCTAGAAATGAATTGTTTGATCAAAGAATTTGAAATTCATTGTTGCAGTTGTTAAAATCAAAAACAAAATAAAACCCACGAGTCTGTCTCCTAATGCACAAGGCGTTGATATATGTGCCAAGGCATACAATTGGAGACACAACAGAATTGAAATTTAAAATAATGTTATAATATATGTTTATTAAATCTAAATGAAATACAAGTAATAATGAAAGGAAAATACAAGGCCATTTTTGTTTACGGATGGTAACTATCAAAGAGAATTAAAAATTAATGAGCATAACCATTAGAAAAACTGGCAGAAGTTGTAAAAAGTTAAATGGAAGCATAGTATTAAAGAGCTGAAAGTTGGAGGAATGTACCAAGCCTTTCAAACTGAAATCTGTCTCCAATCGTAGCATCTCTAAGTGAAGGTACAGCATATGCCTCCGATATGACTACTTTAGATTCCGGGTTCAAATCACCAAGCCAATCATCAAGTTCAGCAGGATTCTGTATGCAATAACAAACTGGTAAGCGTCAACGGCATATTCAACGCAAGAAAGAGACTGTGCTGAAGACTGCAAGAAAGTATCTCAAGGAAAGATTTCGAACCTCAGAAATAAAGAGTTTGTCGAACAATCTGACTTTAATCTTAAGTGGATCAACCCCGGGATCAGATTCTGCAACCCAGTGCAAAACCCCCTGCAGAACAGAATATAATGTATGCAAACAGTTTCAGAATCTGGAAGAACCATTCGAAATTATCAATTAATGTTAACATGAGTACCTTTGGCTTGGTTTTCTTCAAAGGGTCGTACTCAGCCCGAATTTCAAGAACGGTCTCATTATCATCACCAAGAATTACTTCTGTGCACTTAATAGGAAATGCATACCTGTATTTAGGAAGAAAAAATGTGTAGATGTTATGTATAAATCTTAATCGATTGCTAGTACAAAGTATGTCAATGACCCGAAGGAACTTCAAATAATAGGTACCTGAGGAGGACAGATTTTCCAGGAGCAAGCCCATAGTAATCTTTAGAGTCTTTCAATCGAAAATCAGAACGTTCAATGTACAGAACCTTAGAAAAGGGGACCTGTTGCAAGAGCAGGGAAAGAAAAGGGTGAAGTAAACATATAATGATATGATGGCAATGTCATCTTAATAAAATAAGAAAACTGGCATTAGACAAACAAATGATCAAGAACTCAGCATGGAAATGGAGCAACTCATTCATATAAAAGAATAATGCATTTTAGGGAACAAGTCTAATAATACAAGTTTAAATTAATCAAATACATCACAAAAGTATTGTTCACCTTGTAAAAAGAAGATGCATCATTCGATGGAGCATCAGGCCACTTCTTTGCATCACTGTAAGTTACTGAGCTAGCTTCCATGTTTGTAATGACAACCTGATATGCAGGAAGTGTTGATACAAAATTGCTTGGTTCCCAAGAATTCTTACATACATATTTATCTGTGTGGGTGATATTCAACACATACATTACTCTGAGATACGTATATATTAGGCAAGATGCAAACCTTAAGTGGATTTAGTACAACCATTGTGCGAGGTGCTGTTCTATTCAGTTCTTCCCTTATGTGGTACTCTAGGCGATCCAAACGTATCAGACTACCATCACTGTGACACAGGGAATTAATGCAAACGTCAGAGAGGAAAGCATAACAGGAAGCACAATAGAGAGAAATTTATAAAGAAACCCAACCTTCTGGTAATTCCAATTCCTCGGACAAAAGAATTTATGGAAGTTGCAGTTACCCCTCTACGTCGCAGTCCAGAAAGTGTCATGAGACGGGGATCATCCCAACCATCAACCCTTTTTTCTGTTACAAGACGATTTAACTGCAATAACACATCTCAAGTATAAGTTCAGAAGGACAAGTATATATAATTCAAACCGATTAAGCATTATAATCAATGTCAACATACAAACCTTACGCTTAGACATCACCGTATTGGTGACATTCAATCGAGAGTACTCCCATACATGAGGTTGATAAAGGCCAAGTACATCCAGTAACCAGTAGTATGATGCTCGTCGTGTTTCAAATTCGAGCGTACACAGCTGCATAGAACAATTAAACTCCATTTATGAAAAGGCACAAAAGTATACAACTCAAGCATCTTTACTTTTCACAAGTACTTGTCAAGATGAACGAAGAAAATTATAAAGGGGGTTGTTGACAAGCTCATTTTCATAGATACAGGTCCCCAACCAATACATGATAGAAGTCTCTAAGAGGTTGAAAATCTATGAAAACATGACTTTCATAAGCAAGTTTCTTCAACCAGACAACAAACTCAACCACTGTTCTTCTACCAAACAACCGCCAAAGTGGAGAAAATGGAAAAAAATTACCAATAAATAAATAAATCCACAGGATAGATGTCCAAGAACACTACAACATAGTCTGCAAAGAAATTTTACCACTTCATTCTCACATCCTTATTAGTTTTGAATAATTGTAATCAGAGTGCTTAGTGCAGATCATATCAATCATCTGTCGAATCAGCATACATGTAAGAGGTTATTTTTATCAAGAGGATCTTCTCTATAGGAGTGTTTCAGAAGCTCAGCCAAATATTTTTGAAGGACAAAGATATTAAAGTAGAATAAACTGGAACAATATCTTTTTAAATCAAATTGTATGCACAGAAAAGCAGAGGTGCAAGGAAAAACACTCCATGAATGTGTTTATGCACGTGTTTGAAAACATGAGAGTAAGCCTCGAGTTCTTTAATATTTTTAACTAAAAATGGATAAATTTGACAAAGAGATGCTTCTAATTAGAAGATAATGTTAATGATTTGTAAGTAACAGAGCATATTGACATACCGAATGAGTTATGTTTTCAAGAGAATCTACAATGCAATGTGAGTAATCATAGCTTGGGTAGATGCACCATTTATCTCCTGCATGTGGATGAGGAGTAAACTGAAAAATGGAAAGTAAAACTAGTTTGTGAGCAACTCTTTTGTGTTTCAAAGACAGTAACTTTTTGAGTTAGAGCACATACCTTGATACGGTAAGCAATAAGGTCATACATATTGAAGTTATTACTCTGCATGTCCTGTTTCATTCTTAATGTTGCCTTGCCTTCATCAATCACTCCCTGCTTCATATCGTCAAACAATTTTAGTGATTCTTCGATTGGTCTATCTCTCCAAGGACTGTTCATCTTCTTTTCTCTGTACTCTTTTATCTCTTCAGGTGTCTGTACTAAGTACCACAAAGGCATACTTAATAGAAATTGAATGCTATACGTGGTCAAAATAACAACTAACTGCACCCACAAATTTTATGTTGTCGCTGCTATGCATTACAAAATATTGTGCACTCACTATAACAATATTTTATATCAGAAGTTGTAAATATGTCCTATCAGAACTTGTGAAAAGGTCAGGTCAACATTAATTCAGTGTAAAAAGAACGGTGAAAATAGAGAAGCAGATGATGAAGATCGTCAATAAGGACGAAGATAAGGAAAATGACCTGGTGATCAACATAAGCATGGCCTCTCCGTATCAGCTCCACTGCTAATTCATACAGTTCTTGAAAATAATCACTGGTGTAAGTGATCTGTGACATTTTAGTGTATATTAGACATAATCCAGACAAGAAAGCATCAAAAGTATTAATAGAAAACTAACCTTGAAAGGTTCCCACCCCATCCATCTCACAATTTCTTCAATATGATCAATATATTCTTTCTTTTCAGCTTCTGGGTTGGTATCATCATACCTAAAAGACAAATGTTATTTAGATGATAAGCGACCAAATAGGAAACAGACTTCTGAAGTTTTTCAAGTCTTGGCTATATAAGAATACTTAATCAAATTAACACTAGAAAGAATTAAGTTCCGATATTGTAGAATAATCAAACAATGGTTTTGAAGAAAAAGATCTACACTTACCTTCATTTTCATACCAATTGTCACCTCACTGTGGTTACTCTATCTGAATTTTGATAGATTATGCTCACACAGGTAAAACATTAAAAGCTTAAAAAATATAAATTAGCTTAGGTCAATGGCAAACAAAGTCTTCAAAAGGGATACCAAGACTAAGCATGCAATTCGAGACGCTGGTGTGCAGCCCCTGGTCACTTGTTGGCCTAGTGACACTGTCCATTGCAAGCACACCAGTGGGCAGTAACGAGCGTGATGCTAGACTCATGCATTGCATTTTGTGAAAGGGGGGAGGACTGGTAATGAGTTTTGAGAAACTAATTAAGTTTGGAGTTCCTTCAGTATGAAGCTTCCCGCTTGAGAAAGCAACTACATTTTGTCATGTGGAAGAGTCTTCGAATTTGAGGAGAAAGGGAAGCAATTGTTTCGAGTGCTTTGATAATTAAAAGATAGTTCAGTATAATATGTCATTACTAATCACCACTAATGGTGACAGGTGCCTAGAATAGTAACAACTAAGAACAAACAAATCTAAAAAACTAGGTCCAACAAGACAATTAGTGAATGACTGGGCCCAGTCTTGGGCTGGGCTGACAGAGACTTAACTATATGGGAAGAGGCATCAATGATAATCTCAATCAGCTGATTTTGAAGAAGAGCACTGCTATTCAGCGCATTGAGTTTTACAAAGAAGAAAAAGAGGACCCAAACCAGTTGGATTAAAACTGTATGTAGGCTTCACCGTGACAGAGTTTGACAAATAATGACAACTTGACAAAAATACATACAAGCCAGAAAATTATTATGTTAAAAAAAAAAAGCAGTAAGGAAACAATTCTGACCTTAGATAGCAGCATCCACCCCTCTCTTTTGCCAGGCCAAAATCCACAAACATGGCCTATTCAATTGTTACAAGATAAAGAGTAAGATAAATTCCAAATAATACATGATATCAGCAGATTGTCTAGAAAATATGATCACCTTGGCATGACCTATATGCAAATATCCATTAGGTTCGGGCGGAAAGCGTGTAAAAACTTTTCCACCAGTCACCTTCAAATGTTTTTCAAGTACTTCCTTGGAATTGCAAGCTCTAAGCACAGGACGATCACTGAAATATATTTCAGTATGTACCTAGAAGTCAGCAAGAAAGTTAATAACCACACGAGTATTAAATAGCAGCAAGCCAACAGGTGGTCGACTGTGTAAGAAGTTGAATGCTCAATTCTTTGTGTGGCTGAGAAAGTGTAATGGCAAAAGAACAAATATGCTTAAATGTTTAAACCTTTTCATTGGTCTAGATATGACAAGCATATGATGTGAAGCTTCTTGACATGGACAAATATAACCTAAAAGAAGTGGCTAGCACACAAAATAACAAGAATCCTGAAATGGCATCTGAAAGTAATGAACTCGCTGCGAAAATCCCAACAACACTAAAAGCCCAGAAAATAGAAAAAAAAAAAATGAGAATCTCCTGGTTGCTATATAGAACATTGCATTCGTTAGACATTACTTGGGGAAAAACAATTAAAATGATATACAAGCGCTAATCATCCTGATGATATCAGTTAGTCTCATGTGACGCAACATCAAATTATTGGTTTGTTCAAATTGCAAAACAAGTCACAAGAAGAACTTGTATAAATAAAAGCAGCTACTTGTACAACAAAGGGTGCAGCATAGCAGTTTGGTACCTTAAAGTTTTCCTCTGGTGAAGGAAATATTAAAAATGGATTAGTTTCTTCTTCAGATGGTTCCGCTGTCTCTTCAACAGTTGCTTTGTCCTGCGTAAATTGAAACATAAGACAGCAAACAGACTGCCATTCATAGATCAAAGTCCCAAGACTGTTTCATTCATAGATAATAAGGGCATAAGGCACCAATAGGGCGCATGAACCATTTGGATCTGGCAAAATCTGGATATAAATGTCAATGAGACGAAACACCAAACAAATTAGAATTACAAGTCTGGAAGAACCTCCACAAACATCATATTAGGTATAGGATCTACTAACACTCCAAAATTTCAGAAAACCAGTTGACTACATATATTCAAGTATGAAACCCAAAAAAACCTTCAAATAGAACAACTAAACTGACCTCAACTTTAACAGCCTTCTCTTTCTTCTTTTTCACGGGCTTTTCATTGTCTGCAGCAGTTCTTTCACCAAGCAGAGCATATAACTTTGCATCAATGAGTTGCTGATACCAACAAGTAACAATGTAAGCAAAAAAGCATTATAATAACAAAAGAGAAACTTCTAGTTTACTTATGAATGATTCAGATTCTTTATGTGAGAGTTTGGGACGAAAAGACAAAGCAGCTGTCAACAATTACCTTGACAATCTTCGGATCAGCCCACGGCTGCTTCTTTCGAACATAACCAAATAATTCACCAACTGCATGCACAATAAGATCAAAAGGACTGGTTATCATTAGAAGGAAAAAAAAAAGAGAGAGAAAAAAATCACACGCAAAGTTCAATTAAGAAATTTGATGAGTAGATCATCATTTTCAAAACCTCCAACCACCATTTCGCATACGGAACCTTATAAATCCAGGATTTAGTTACAGTATTGGGACTGCTTTATGAAAGCATTGGTACGTGAAGTAGTATTCCCGGTATAAAAATATCCTTATCTGTTCTATCTTTAGTTAGTTCTACATTTCTGCACGGTGGGTTGAAGAGTAAATCAAGATCTTTAATACAGCTACGGCCTACGTGGCAGAATTACATCATCAAATTGTACTTTGCTAATGAAATATTACAGGGTTGCGGCTAAGGCATTACAAAAACCATTTATCAGTAAAAGAACAAGGCTGGAGGAAAAGAGAATTAGAAAGAACTAGTAAGAAATCAAGTAAATCACAAAATGAGAAAGTAAAACAAAAGGTAAATTTGGTTCTATTTGGCAGACTTATAATCAATAGGAAATGACATGTATTCCTAAATCCAAACACTAAGTTCTAAATAAAGTGCCTCCCCTCTTCACAAACTTTATGTTGATTAGAGATCAAGATTGTCACTTTCCCCCTTTCTCTGTAAGAGGGTTTATCCTTAAAAAGAATTTGTACTTAAAGCAACATTATGTTGAATCATTTCAAATTAATATCAACTCCAATTTTTAAAAAAATATATCATAGAAACCCCAGCATTCTATCTTTACATAAATTTAATAGTTTTGATTCATACTTCCAATCATTATTCAGCTTAGGTAAATAAAAATCCTGCTTTATTTCTATTTCCAATAAAACATTATTAAAAAAAAAAAAAAACTTTGATTCCCTCTTTCGTGGAGACTATGAAAAGGAAATACCAACCATTTGTTCGATAACGCTGCTCCAAAATAACAGCTTTGTTCTCCTCAAAAATCTCATTAACAGCCCTTTCAGTATCTTCTTTAGAAACTTCAACACCTATACATACACAAAAGATCAATTTTAAGAAATTTATTGTTAAGAAAAAATTTGAAATGCCAAAATTTATTTAGAAAAAAAAATATCAGAAAACATACAGTTAAAAGAGCTAGAAATAAAGCAATCTCAAAACATTCATGTTGTAGATGAATAAGTAAAAAAATATTGCAGTTGCATTACTCACTACTACAGTACTATCAACGTAGAAGATCACTAAATAATAGAAAATGATTAATGATTAAAAGTCTATCGATAAGAGCTGCATCCAAATTCTCAAGTATAAAAACCCAAGGGTTAGTAACAAACATAAGCAAGAATCATATCTCATACCAACACCACAAGCAGCTTCAAAATCATTGACTTTCAAGTTGTCAGAAGCAGTGGCATCAAGAAATGAGAAGGCGGCTTCCAACTGAGCAGGAGTTTTAATCTGTAAATGTAAAATGCTCACATAATGTCACTAAGAAAATTTTCGACTGGAAGGTGGCTGGGAATGTCTAGCTACTTAGTAAAAACACACTGGAGAAGGTGATAATCATCATGCAATGCAGAGAAACTGAGCCTCATACCTTTAATGAAATAACATATTTAAGCAAGGCAGGTCGATGTACAAGTGCATTTGAGGGGAATTTCGTTGCGACCTGCCAAGAAAATGAGTTATGTTTTTCATTTGAGAGATCTTATAACACAAAAACAAAGGCCCAAGTTAAAATGAAGACTAAATTCTTCCCAAAGATGTGAAAGGGTATTCCTTAGGTTCATTAAAAAAACTCAATGATGCAACATGAATAATAGGGTCCATATTAAGGGTAAGTGCTTCTTGATGATGTGCTATAACTATTCTAAGCATCAAGATATGAATGATAAATAAAGCCTCGAGCTCCCCTATTAGGACAGCATCAAAGGGAAACAGGAAACTAAAAAAGTTAATATCAAGGAACTGCGACACCTGAAGAATCCAAGTTTAACAACAAATACAAGCTTACCATGTAAAGAAGATTTCCGACTGTCCGATCACAACCATCAGTTACAGCTGCCTGAAATGCATTATTAAAATAACTTATGTAAGTACTTAATTCCAATATAACAATACACGAGCATCTTTAATAGGAATTAAAGAGCCAAGAGACGGCATTATTTGATAAATTACATCAAACTGAAACAATGTTTTGTCCAAATTAAAAAAAAAAATACAAAGAAAGAAAATGAAAACCAGCAGATTCAATTTTTCTCAGTATTTCATTCTTTTTCTCTTTTCTATTTCATTAAATAATCTCCACCTAATAAGATACAGGCATATTAAATTTCTGAGTCAGATAATCCCCTACTGATATCATGCATGCACGCTTCTGCATATCCTCTTCCCAAAGCTCCTTTCGTTATCATTAAGTTGAATTCTATCTCATGTCTCGTTCAGAAACCAAAAGCTCTCAAATTTATGTTGAGCCAATCAGTTAGTACACAAGTGCACTATAATATATATATGCTCGTAGTTGAGTTATTTGCACAAAAATTAAAAAATATATTTCCTTCCAGTAATTTCATTTTCAGAAAGGCCACGCCCTTTAAGCCCCCTGAGTGAAGCAGTAAACTTTCCTAGCAACCGTTCACAAAATTGTACAATTTCTAAGTCAAATAACAAAAAGTGCAAAAAAAATTGATAAATAGGCCTATAGTAATAGTACATATATTTGCATAGTTTATGCCAAATATTCTACACGGTCTGGACATAATTAAACAAAATTATACATATAGTTTTCAATTCATTTTATTTTTTTTTCCCTATTTTACCAGATGCCTAGTTGAAAGCTGCAACTCTCAGACTAGACAAAAGAAACCAACATGCAAAAACAATAATTACATATGCAGATGTATCACATATACATACATAAATTTATACCCAATAAACACTACCCTTTCAATCCAATTATATGAAATCAATTTGCCCGATTAAAAATATTCGTTTACTTTAGTTTTCTCCAGCAAGCCAGTAGAAAATCACCCAATCTCGAATTAAATTAACAAAACTCAATGTGCAATGACAATAACTCACACAAAAAAGAACATATAATACCTCATGAATGATGGCGCTGAGATTAGCAGTGACCTTGTTGTTAGCTAAGGTGTTTTTTGCAGTCTTTTCATCTAATCCAATTTTCAAAAACAAATCTAAGGGCATCTCACTGCCACTGTCATTCTCGTTTTTTCCCACCATTTTTTCCCAAAACTTCAAGCAATTTCTTGTGCGCTAATATATTAAAAATTAGTAATCAGTGATAATTTTAACTTAGGTCTGCGGGAAATTGTGTATTAAAATCTAAAACCCTAGCGAGTGAAATGTTGAGAGATTCTTGAAAAGATTTATTGGTATGACAGGTTTTTTGGCTTGGCAACGACGGCTCATATTTGGAAAGTTCGTAGCGCTGGAATATTTATTTTCTTAATTTTTTATTTTAAATGGGCGATATTTACGCGGAAGAATAAAGATAAAGTCAAGAAACGGACCAATGAGATAGCAAATGGGCCTATTGGGCC
>CAIGRQ010073829.1:0-11564 GCA_903798375.1 Fraxinus sp. D2006-0159 | reverse complement strand
ACATTTTGTGCAAGAAAATACATAGATAGGGACGTTTTGCACCAAAAAATCAAACGTAGGGACGTTTTCCACAAGACCCATCATAGGTAGGGACGTTTTGCGCCAATTACCCATTTTTTTAATAGAAAAAAGTATTAGACTAGCACACATTGTAGGGGACTCAAAGATTGGATGCATTGGAGATTAGGTAATGGGTTTTATTATTTTTGTTGAGGATAAGGTCAATATATAATGTAAATACTAAATCTTAATTAAATTATTTCTTTCTTGAACTAAAGTCAGATAAATTATTTTTCAATCTGTATGATTTGGAGAGACGTGATGATCAATCATTCGATTTGATGCACACCCCTTTGAATTGACCAAATTGAAAAATTACAGGAGAATTTACAAAAATGTCCAATTCTATATTTATCAATTAAAAAGTGTCTAATTTTGATAACTCCTACAAAAGTGGTCAAATTTGGTACCAAATTGTTTAATATGTCTTTAATAAAAACGAAGCAATTTTTTTTTTTTCAATTTGTCACAAATTTTGAGAAGAACGAGTAGTTTCATGAGAAGTTATATTAATGCTAGCTAATATCGAATGTATTCATTTGCTTTCACTATCTATTAGGTATTGACCGATGATTTTGAAAAAAATGGACATTGAACAAATTTTGAACATTTTTGTAAATGACTATGTAAACGTGAACATTTATTTTTTTTTGCAATTTCCTCAAAATTATATTATCACAAATCTGAGTCTGCATGTAAAAACTGGCATTTCAACAAATCTTTATTTTTTTCAAATGGTTAGGTAAGTCCCTAATTGGTGGCAGCTGGAAATCTTATATAAAATTATTTTGGACCATTTCGCTATATTATAGATTTTATCATCAAATTTTTATAGTTGTTTAGTGAGTGGAGTACAAATATCATTCAGTTATTGAATAGATTGAATCGGGTCAACAACTATCCACTTTCGAATATATCGTAATCGATAAATATTGTAAATACGGTAAATAGACCATCACCGACATGATTGTCCACCCCTCATGGAGGTCAATCAGTCGAAGGTCATTTTGCTTTACCTTTTCCATGTAAATGTGGGTCAACAACCCCTTTATCTTTTTCATGTGTAATATCACAATGACAGAAAATATTGAGCCCATGTTTAAGTCAAATTATTGTAGAATGAGAATGAAAAATATTGGGACCCACATAAGAGATAAAAAATTTGAATTTAAAAGTTGATATGATGGATAACGATCATATTTTTCATTTTAATGAGATAATAATGTAGATCAAACGAGGCTTGAGTTTGAGAATATGAGAAATGCAAGTCAAGATTTTGGTTTAAAAGGCCTCATGATCAACAGCGCGTTTGTAGTCCAACGGTTAGGATAATTGCCTTCCAAGCAATAGACCCGGGTTCGACTCCCGGCAAACGCATTGGTTTTATCTCTAAGTCTAACCTGTTGGAATCTAAAATTTGATTAAAAATCCCATTTTTGTATTTCAATTACAACAGAGAAATTGCTTTAGGTTAAAAAAAAAACCAATACAGAGAAATTATTGCTTTGTGCTTAGGCGTAGTTATTGATTCATCCTTTTGCCCCTTTTTCTTTCTTTGAGCAAGCAATATATCATTGAAAGAATCATGTCAATTTGGAAGAAACAACGATATTTCAATTTCCTAACATGAGCGTTTAACTTTCTCGTATTATATAAAATTGTCATCTCGTCTGGAGAATACCTCATTGAACCTTCTATACCATGGGTTGAAGTACATGTAGTTGAAGGCGAAGAAGATAAAAACGATAAACACACTGTAGGCAGCCTGAATTCAGGCAATTTAATGATCGGCTCACGAGGGTTCATGAAAATTTGAACCACTTTTCGCATTCTAGGCCTAAGCGTTTGATCTGGATGCAAACAAGCCAATCCCATAATCAATGTCCTCTCCACTTGTTCCTCCTCAAAATCTCCTTAAAGCGTTTTATCCACGCATGATAATATGGATCCCTTTTCATATGCACTCTATACGTAATCTACCAAACTGTTGTCTTCCATGATACCCTTTGATCTTCTTCCGCATACAACTTCAAGCACTACGATTCCAAAGCTATAGACATCTGATTCCGGAGTGGCCCTTCCTGTATAACTAACTTCTGGTGCTAAATATCCTATTGTTCCGGCTACTATTGTTGTAACAAAGGCATTGTTGTGGAGTAATCTGGCAAGGCCAAAATCCCCGAGATGAGCATTGTATTCTGAATCCAACATCACGTTATTTGGCTTCACATCACGATGTACAACAGGATTCCCACATTCTTCGTGCAAGTAAAGCAGCACTGATGCCAGACCTGAGTATTTTGTACCTGATTTTCCAGTCAAGAAACTCCTTCCCTATGTACCGATCAAGGCTACTGTTAGGCACCAAGTTCTTGTGCCTTAGGAGTCCTATTGTGCTTATTTCCGCCAAGTACTCCCTTTCACCTAATTTTCAAAAATTACCTAGTAATATGCTATTCAAACACTTGCGAATAAACATATAACAGATCATTCTAACATAATTAGACAAGTATACCTTGGGTCGAAGTTGCATTGATTTTTGTTACAGCAATAGGTGAAGGATCATCAGAATTCGTGAAGACTCCTTTGTAAACACTTCCAAAGCCTCCAGTCCCAAGTAGATTTTCTTTGCTGAAATTTTGCGTTGCCTTTGAGAGCTCTTTGTAAGTGAACTTTTTTTGGAGCATTTGTTGTAAGTTTCGTCTGCATTTCAATGTCTTCCTTCTTTCCAAGCCTTGCTTTTCTTCTCCTACGTTGCACAAATGGAATAACAGCTAATAAAAGAACCCCACTTGTTGGAATAACAAACTCGAACGCCCTTTTACATTTATTTAGGGCAATCCCTTCATCCAGACTTTCATTCGCCAATTCATATAATGTGAAATTCCAATCAAGAACCGGGTGGATTTCTGAGAAGTGGCCAGTTGATGCTGTAAATCCGACATAAACTTCCTGCGGAACTGTATCTTTCAAGATTATTTTGTGGTTCAGAAAATTTAGTAGAGTGTGCCCAGCATATGCAACATCAATATTGAGCATTTTCTTCCATCCATCATACTCTACTTTAACTGTAATATTTCTTCCACTCCTGAGATTAATCCCGACATCACTCAAGACTTTTTACTGCAACTGGATTTTCTATGCTTTTAGTGTCAATTGCAATATGGTTTCCGTCTATTTCCCGTGCATTCTCATATGTGTCCAGCTCCACTGCAAGTTGATGAAGAACACCCCCTGCATTTGTGGATTAGGAAGCTGATATCTTAAATTAGAATCTGTTGGTGGAAAGGATTTCTCTAAAAGAAAAAAATTGAGATCAAACTTGACAAACAACGAGTAACAAAAGTTGGGGACTTGAATTCCTTTGAAAATAGCACTCTGAGAACCACGTACTAATGGAAGTAACAAACAATGATACTGCTTTTCAAAACAAATAGGAGTACATAAGTTGCTGGGTAGCAGGGGAGAAAACCTGAAGTATGCAGGTAATACCTTCTGTTGATGGATCCAGGATTCCAATGAATGAGCCATAGCTTTCTGGTGGGGACGGCTTATTGTCCTGCGCAACGATGAATGCAATTCCATCGCCAGACACCGTTGAATCTGTCAAAATCCTTATAGTGAAGGTGGTAGAAAAAGATGCAGGCCATGCAATCAGAGGATACCGGTACAAGACTCTTCCCACCTCACTTGTACCATTCTGCACCTGTGACTCGTCTGGCGTGATGTTTAGAATTCCATTAGCTACATTTACTGATCCCCAGCAAATGAAATTGCTTCCATTTTCGCAACTTTTAGAGTCGAAAAACGAGAATGAGTAATTATGTGATTCGGCTAAACCAAAACAAGTTTGAGCGATGAATAAAATTATGATAATGAGGGTTTAACATTTTGTAGATAATACATGAAATGCCTGATCTTGTATGCCATAAATAAAGGTAGGAAAGAATCATTTCGACTAATTGAAAATTTCAATGCCATTACCAGATCAGAAACGAGTGGTGAAAGACAATTTTTTGTTTTCAAGATATTAAACTAATCTGAAAACCAAAATTCTCTCGTTTGTTTGTTTAGCTTCCTTCTTTTACAAGGGAGATGCTATATGTACCCTTGGCATTACACTTTTGTTTACTCGGGTCCACCCCCTCCCTCACATGGGGGTCGGCCCCGCACATTTATTGGATGTGGGACTTGAGCTCCATGTGAAGGAGGTGGTGGGGTCGGGTAAACAAAAGGATAAGCCAAAGTGGTTGAATAGCTTAATTCCTTTTACAATGTCCATGATTAGATAATTAGATGCAAACTTTTGTCCTTTTTTCAGTGGCTTTGCATAGGAAGACTGAACATTAATTTGTCAGAACTTCATTTGGGCATTTTGATTTGCTCATAGGATGATTCCACAGTAACAAATGCTTTTGCCTCTAGATGTTTTATCTACACAAATAGGCAACATGCACTTAACCAGATGGATCCAAGTGAAACAAAAATGAGAAAATGATTCTTATTATATCAGTTTGCGACTAGGAATGACCATCCAAGCTTTGTTAGAGGGTGTTTGGTGTGGATTAAAATCAGATTTTTAATGGATTGTAATAAAAAAATTTGAAATGTATGATTGAAAAGATGTAAAACCCATAAAAGATGTAATTGATATTAATTATTTGACTTTGACTAAGATTAAAATCAGCTTTTAATCCGACCCAAACAGACCCTTAGCTTCATTAACGCATAGCATTCTCTTTCCCTCCATTTATTTTCCTTGTTTCTTTGTTAACAACACGCCTAGTCTTGCAAATAGATCTTGTTTCATCAACAAATCATTAAGAGAATATAATACCGATAACAATCACATAATTCATTTCTACCAAAATAAAAGAATAGTCTGTTAACTATATGCTATGCAGGAACAAACTCAGAACAGTTATCACTGTAAAATCATCCAGAAGTAAATGGCTATTCATAGGAAAACGTCAAATTATCTCTCTTCTAATCTAGGATACGTCGAATAAAAGGTACAATAGTATGTGAAGCACAGAACGATAATTGACAAATAAAAGCTGATAAAACGAGCAGAAGAGCTGCTTCTTCCACCGTATCTTCATATGCATGTAGCCAACAGCTCTATGCTGGCACTGCAAAAGAACAAAAGAAAGCACAAGTAACATTACAAAACATGTAGAACATGTAACACAATGATACACATCCAACACTGAGCATCACAGATTTAGCATGATAACATTATCGATAGTTTGTATGATAGATGAGATACTAGCAGGCCTGTTTATCTTGTTCTAACAGACAACGAAAATAAAAGGGTGAGGGAGAGAAAAAAGAGAGAAACATCCCATATCGGAAATAGACCTTTGCTATTCACCCTGATAATTAGGATTAAAAGTTCCAGTAAGTATAGTAAACATGACGTTATAATAGAGCATGTCTACTCTATAATCTAGTAAACCAGTTGCCAATTCGAGAAAAATAAACTCAGTAGCTCAAAATGTATAGGGCTATAGATGACTTGTAAAGAACAGACCTATAGACCAAGACAACGCATACAAATGCATACAAACAGACAAATCAACTTACTGTATGTAGATGTATCGATCTGCTCAGGAAGTTCTTTAATATCAACTTCAAACCTCTCCTGAACCTGCATCGTGTTAAAAAGCAGGATTCATTACAGGTGAAGCCAAAATACAAATTCATACATAAACTAAACATCATATTAGCTCACCTGATTGAGAACATCAGAATCAGATGCAGACGAAACAAATGTGATGGCGAGCCCTTTTGTGCCAAACCTTCCAGCTCTGCCAACCTATCAGGTTGAGAAAGAAAAAAAAATAAGGACAAATACCTCAGCGACATTAACAGCTTTATATTGAGAGGGAAAAAAACATACCCGGTGCAGATAAGTGTCCGCAGAATCAGGCATGTCATAATTAATGACAATGTTTACTCTTTCTATATCAATTCCTCTACCAACCAAATCTGTTGCGACAAGAATCCTCTTATGCCCCTCTTTAAATCCTTTGTAACGAGTCAACCTGCAAATACCAAACATTCATAACGACAAGTCCATGCCATTACCATCGAAGTAACATGGTAATATCATCAGGAGAAACTAGATTGTCAATGTCTAGATTCATTCAATGTCTAATAATGTAGGAATATAGCTAATTACATATGCAAACAGAGAATTCACAAAGCTTAAATAGCTTCCTATATAAATCTGTTAAATGAGCTTCCAAGGGAACATGCATCTCTCGACTTCCTCTTTTTTTATTTACTCAACCAAAGAACTAATTCATAGATAATTGCTACAAATAAAATAACCAAAATGAGAATGAAAGTCATACTTAATCCTTTTCAAATGCAAATAATCGATTTCAAAGTGATACAGACCTTTCTTCTTGGGACATGCCAGAGTGGATGCAAATGGATGGAAAATTACACTCCACTAGTAACTTGTTCAGCTCTGCAGCTCTATTCACACTCTTCACGAATATGACAACTTGATTGAAGTCCAGGGCATCAAGCAGGTCATTCAGCTTCCGGTTTTTCTCCAGATCACTTAATTTGATATAGTGCTGCAATTTGATGGTATCGAGTCGGGTGAAATAGACCTCGAAAAGAATAGGAAATTTCATAGGTCAAAAAACGAACCTGTACAAGCCCGTGCAGGGTCAACTTGGCCTCATCGTCCACATAAATTTCCATAGGCTGAAAGGAAGAAATGTCATATTAAAGCAGATTAGGAGTCCATCTGAAGCTAATGGTATCCAGAACGAAATGAAATATGGACGTTCATTCCGCAAATTGAAGTCCTGGTTCATCCGATTTGCCTCCTCGCAGAAACTTTACTACACAGACTAACTAGTGCCACCACTGCTGCTCAACATAATGAAACTGTCAAACTGATCAAACACAGTGGATATACACCACCATCTCCCACTAAAACCCTCATCTCTTATCTTAACCCCATAGAAAACTAAAAATTGAAAGTTAAACAAAGGCCTGAAGGAAGAATAAATAACTTATACCAAATACAGAGAACCTTGATAACCATCGTGCCTAGAAAAACCAATACCCTCTCTACCAAACATATTCACATCAACCATCACTTTGCGTCATTAGGATAGTTGAACACATAATTAGCTAGATGCAATATTTTAACCACAGCATTCTTGACCAAGTATCGCCTGCAGAAAGTTGGAGTAAAGGAATAAAAATAGACTTATAAAAATTCAAGTAGACTGGCCACAGGGCATTACGTCTTGCATAAATTTCTTGCAAACTGGTCGGATCTCCTTGCTCAATGTAGCTGAAAACATCATAACTTGCTTGTCATGTGGGGTCATCTTGAAAATCTCCTGAACATCTCTCCTCATGTCTGAACGGACATACAATAACGGAAGAATAAAATCAAAGCATTTCATTAGCTTGTTTAAAGAGACAGGAATTGGATCGGTTTAACGCCAAAGCTTGACAAGATATTATTCATGTGGCATACCCAGAGACTCGAGCATCTTGTCACATTCATCCAATATGAAATGCCTCACATTTCTCAAGGAAAGATCTTTGTCTCTAGCTAGAGCAAGTATCCTTCCAGGAGTACCAACAACAATGTGAGGACATTCATTCTTCAGAAGATCTTTGTGGATTTTGATGTTGACACCACCATAAAAAACAGAGATTTTGATGTCAGGTAAGTATGTGCTGAACCGCTCAAATTCATTACAGATCTGCAGAAGGGAAACAATACTAGAAGAGTAAGCAAACTACTGACTAACATCAAGTGCATACACATGAGAAAATATTTCGCATACAAGTGATCCACTTCTTGAGCCTTCATGCATGTAGTTCGTTCATAACAGGACAATGGCAGAATTTCTAGAACCAAAAGCTAGAACAGATGTTCTTATAGTTGGTAAGTTGGTATACATGCCTGGTAAGCTAATTCCCTCGTATGACAGAGAACAAGAGCAGCAACTTGACCAGCAACTGGTTCAATCTGCTGCAATGTCGAGAGAACAAACACAGCAGTTTTCCCCATTCCAGATTTTGCTTGGCAAATGACATCCATTCCCAAAATAGCTTGAGGTATGCATTCGTGTTGAACTGATGAAGAATCAAAGAAATTTGGTCCAACCAAGCCACAGTTTCAATTAAAAAGGTTTTACCATTCAACTTCTCCAAGGTAGAGTGATAACAGTGATTTACCTGAGTAACATATGATAACAATGTAAGCAAAATACTTTCCTCTGGGCTCTCCTTCTTTTTGAAGTAAAAAGTAAAGTTTCTTAAATAGCTAGACAATCATTTCATTTGTCTCAGATTTTTAGTTCCAGTTGTATCTCAATGGTCTTCTTACATGTTTACTATTATGTTAATCACGGTTTTAAAAAACCCAATTGAGGCCAGTTTCAGAGTGAGGCGAATAAAAATTGCCAGTGCTGATTGTGAGGAGTTTTTTTGAGTATGCTTTAACTCACTGAGGCACATGCCTCATAGCACCACCTCAAGGATTGTGAGGCGCGCGCTCCTGAACTTTCCAAACTTATTTACTTTTAGATGTGAGTCCACAAACATTAAAATTTATAATTGACCCACTTTGGGTATGTCCCATTAAGACTTAAAATATTGTATTTCTCATACACCCGCTTCGAAAATAGTCCAAAGCTGCACTGACGATGGTAATATTTTCTTTTTATTACTCTGATTTTTTTTATTGTTTGTTTGCACAATATAAATTATTTTATTATGAATTTTGAAGGTTGTTTGTCATTTATTATGCGCTTTTTTGCATTTTAGTAGTTTTTCAATATTTTTTTGGTTTACATCATGAAGGAAAAATGACTAGGTACCTGACTACATTTTTTGAAACATTGTTGTTAATTTACTTTCTTGATTCAATGATCCATCTTATTTTTTTACTTCCAAATTATACTTTTATTCTTGTTAAAAAGTTGTATTATTTTATAAATTTTTTATTTATCTATAAGTTACATTGAAGCTAACTCTTGCACCTTGCCTACAAAAGTGAATTACTATGATACTCATTTTAGGCTTTTCAAAATCATAGTAGGTTTTTGAGACATTCGCCTCAAAGAATCTAGAGACCACTTAGCCTTCGGAAGGGAACATCCCTTGACACCCTATTTAGCTTTATTAAAAACTCAGTATTAATTCACGTGGTCTAAAATGCACAAAATGATGACACCGAAAACAGTTGAAATCACCACAGAATAACAAACCAATATCATTGTCCTCCCCTTTGTTCTAACTTCAAAGATAAAATAAAATCAAAATATAATTACATCATTCAAGTATACCAGGTTAAAAACTCTTTTCATCAGTAATTAAGAATTAATCCAACTCGCTTAACTGAAGGAAAGTATCTTACCTTCTGATGGATGCTCAAATCCTGAATCCACTATAGCCCGTAAAAGCTCTGGCTTCAAGAGGAAGTCTCTGAATCCTGAACTGTGGATCCCAACATAACCCCTGAAATCAAAACACATTTTAACACCTCGTGTTAACAACTTCCGTAAGAAAATCTTTTATGTGCGGGAAAAATGTAACGTCAATCGGAGCTCACTTTTTGACCGACTCGCCGTTGACTTTCGCGTTGACGGAATCAAGGGCTTTTTCGTCTTCTTCCTCGTAATCGAGAAGCTCCTCTTCATAGGCTTCGTTCTCCTTCGTATCAACCATATTTTACTCAGCTGCTTTTGTAACACATATAACAACAGATCAATACCCAAAATCAAGCTCTTTCAAGTTTGAGACCCAAAAAGACACATCTCACAGATATATAAACAGATCGATACATATATGAGTAGTTCTAGGGTTGTTGTTTGTTTACCTGTTGAATCTAAGAAAAAGGATAGAATTTTTGAGGATTTATAGCTAGGGTTCGGAAATTCTGCAGAGAAAAACTGTTAGGAAAGATTAGGAGAAGTACTGTATATAGAAGATGAGGTGAGAGGGCTTCTGCGGATAAGTGTACTAAAACGACGACGTTGCTGTCGGGACCTCGCGACGGACAATAAAGTAAAAACACAAAAAGCCAATGTTAGGCTTCTTTCGGCCTCATTACTTCCCATCAAGCCCATTGTTAAGGAGAAGAATAGTAATTTTTTTTAAAAATGTGTGATTTGACAAAAGAATTTTTTTAAAAATTTACGTGTAATATTATTTTATTGAATACTATGTGATTATAATAAGAAAAAAGAGAAAAATGAATTTTAATTTAACAAATAATAAACAAGGGCTAAATTATAATTCATTTTTCTGACTTTTGTTATCAATCACGTATTCAACAATAAAATAGTATTACCCGTAAACTCAAATTTTTTCTTTTTTTTTTAACCACACATTTTGCAAAAAATTATTATTCCTCTCATTATAATGTGGAATAATGAGGGCTAAACTGACGCTTACTAAGAGATTGTCTTTGGATAATTATATTATCGCTACAATAAGTATTCGGCACATTACAATTTTCTTATTTACTTAAATAATCACGAGTAAAATGACATAAATATCCTATACACTATTCAATGATATATTTATCTTTTCCATTATCATTATTCGTACACCATAAAAGATGTATAACTCGTATAGGAATGTCAGTTTGGCTCGTCAGCTCAGGCTATTCGTGGCTTGGCCTGAAAAAGGCCCGTTGAGGCTCAGTGAGTCGGTAGAACCGAGTCGAAGCTCGAGCAGAGCCCCAATTTGGGAAAATTGGGTTGAGCCGAGCCGGCCCGTATAAATTTTTTTTTAAAAAATTGAAATGGAAGGACGGAAAGAAGCAACGACAACTGTGATGTTATATATAAAATAAAAAAATCAGACCAGTCCGCTGAGGATCGAGTCAAAAGCTCCGACCGGCCATTGAGCCCGAGCCACAAATTCTTTTTTGAATTTTCTGCTCGACTCGACTCCGGCCAAAAAGCCTGAACCCATTTTGCTCGAACCAAGCCCGAACTTCGAATTTCAACTCGTGACTCGGCTTAACTCGTTGTCACCCCTAAACTCATATTTAAAAATACAAATGTGAAGATTCATGCAACAAAGGAGACAAAGTTTGAACAAAAGAATCGGATAATTATGCTTACATGCAGGGCCCTTTGTTTCTCTTAGATTTCATTGGAATTTGAATGGGGCATATATATGCAATTTTTAATATTGAAGCAAGGCCTTTAGGAATTGCAATTACAGTTGTAGATCTTGTCATCCTCATTTTGTTTTTCATAAGAAAGGATACGTGAATGATCATAAGAAAATATCTTCGAGCCTCTCTTCTTCACCATGTGCCTTCGTTAACTCACTCTGTTATCAGTCTTGATTGTTTTTATTTTTTTTTATCGAGTTGTTGAAAAACATTATTACATTATGCAAGTTGAATTTATTATTTGAATGGTTATGATCTGGAAAATGTTTGATTTTGAACTTGTAATTGTTTTGAACTTTTGAAGGAAACTTTCTGCCCATTCGTT
>CAIGRQ010073827.1:0-11214 GCA_903798375.1 Fraxinus sp. D2006-0159 | reverse complement strand
AAAATTGCAGTTCATTCATTTTAAATTCAAAAAGGATTTGTAAAAGTGCATAGGCCTGACACATCTACGGATGGCCTGGCTCAGCAATAGGAATTTTGTTAAACACAGAAAATTTAGGCGGATGACCTGACAAGAACTGCTTGAAAAATTCGACCATTCCTGGTTCATCTCTGTTGACCTGTATTAAATGTAAATTCTAGATCCGCCATTTATCATGCGATGGGGTAACTGGTAAGTGGTAAGTGATAACTAAGAACATATTTTTACAATTCTCCAGGAAGTCGCTTCATACAAGAAAAAACAGAACAAGAGCAAGCGATACATCAGTGAATTATAACACTAATACTGAACTGATTCATTTATTAAAATTACTTCGGATTTATGTTTCGATATCCTTACTCCAATACCAGAATCAGTTTCTTAACTGGTCCATGGGAGATATATGAAGTAAAAAGTTAAAACCTTTCGTAAAGGGCATAGTAGCACATACCGCACAGAAGAAATGCCATAACCTGAACACTGTTAACAGCAGCCATGATTCCTGCTCTATGCTGATGCACTAATTACACCACTAAAGTCAGATATATTTATCCAACTACATTTTTCTAATGGCCTAGTTATCCACTTGACCAGTTGCTGCCTAAATCTTTGATTCATTGAATTAGTAGGACGGCTACTTTGATAACCATCAGCATCAATTAGTAGCATTAAGTTTTTGTTTGGAAAAGCTTAAAAAGTTGATATCAAAGTCAGTACTTAACTTTAATTACACATTTCATATGACTTGCAAATTTTATCAACCTTTATCAAAATTAACTAAAACTTTTATCAAAAGCTTTGTCAAACAACCCTTAAATGATGATTAGATTCTGTAGAACCAGCTGGAAAAAATTGGTTTTATTAGTTGGTTTGACAATTTATTTTAGTGGATCCTGTTAGTTGAATAAAAGATTTTTTTGGCCGAATGTGTTCTACTCCATGAGCAGATTAATGTGCTATATTTATTTTCTCAAACCAATTTAGTGTGAATGAGATATTAAGGTCAAATTATTCACTTGAAGTTGAAAACTGTGAATAAAAATTGGAAAATGATAATTCCATATAGAAAAACGAGAAGAATAGAAACCGCTTTATATTACTCAAGTTTGGGATTTAGGTTTGAGGGCGTCCGGCCGACTGAGTCGGGTCGGGGTCTTGGGTTTGGATCAAGTTGGTATATATATTTTTTAGTAAAATAATATTTGAATTATATTATTTCAGTTGAAAATGCAACTTTTCAACTTATATAAAGGTTCCCATACCTTGGATTTTATCCATTCCAAACATATTCCTTCATTCCTGCATTATTCCATGTTTTACATTTCGATCTCGAAAGTTATTTTCGTGCATTTTAGTCCTCCAATTTAAGAGAGATAAAAAATGTTAGTAGGTTCGCTATATCTTGTAATTTGGAGTGCTATATCTTGTAATTTGGAGTGCTACTATTACAAGTTGAGGTCGTTGTATCTTGAGAGACGAGTGCTCGAATATCGTAAGTACCAGTGTAAGGTATTATTGTTTTAAGTAGAAAGAGTCGAACTCTTACGTCGATCATTGACATTTTATTTCGTTTATTTTCACAAGTCGGTATTCTACCCAAATTATTGCATGATAATATCGTTATTTGCCAACAGAACCTACTCAAATAAAGATAAAATAATACAACTGAACGTTAAAATTCTTTGAAGATAATCAGATTGAGTTGCGATTTCTATTGGAAAATGGTTTTTATATTTGTAAAATGGGTCAACTTTGAGCCCAAATTTCAGTGGGACCCGTGCTTTATTTTTAACGGGATCTAGCATATTTATGTTCTACTCCACAAGAGGATTAAAGTGATATATTTATTTATCGAAACCATTTAGTATTGAATGAAATATTTAATGTCAAAGTAACCTACTTGGAACTATGAAATAGTGATTTATTGAAAAATTCTCATACACTTGTCCCAAATAGGAAAATTATGAAACTTTGGTGTGATTTATATAATGTAAGTTGGGGAATTGGATTTGGACCCCAAGGAGTACCGATAATCTTTAGAAGGGGGGAAACCTATATCCTATGGGATTCGGTCCAAACCCCACACGTCCGCTGTCCATTCGTCCGACAGGCCGCCTCAGCTCGGTACGGCCCGAGCCCGGTCCTGTGCGGGTGCGTCCTTGTACTATATTATCTTTTTGGGCAAAATTTATTTAATTTTTTGGTTCAAATTGTAATTAATGAGCTTATTTTCGGGTAATAATTTTGGATGGTCTGTTAACCGAGTTCTTATCGAACCTTGCCATCTGTTCGATTTTTTGGGTCTGTTTGAACAGTGGCGACTGTTCTGAAAGAGCTTGAAGAATGTTTGAATGGCCACAAATGATTCTATAAATAGCTAGCCGTTTGCCAAAATAATTATACCAATTTCATTGCAAATATTCTATGCATTGAATCTCATCCTCCCTCTCTTTCGTTCTGATATTCATTTCGAAATAAATACACTTCATTGAGTTCGCTGGAACTCCTGCAGATTGCTGTGCTGCTTTCGTAGGAGACGAAATTCGTTATATCCTAGGAAACGATTGTTAGTCGCCTTTAGCACCTTTTGAAGGCATCAAATTCGTTTTAAGGAAACATCGTGAAGTCGGTGGGCTCGAATTCATTTTCTATTGATCATACCGTTANTGGAACTCCTGCAGATTGCTGTGCTGCTTCCGTATGAGACGAAATTCGTTCTATCTTGGAAAACGATTGTTGAACGCCTTTTTAGCACCTTTGAAGGTAGCAAATTCGTTTTAAGGAAACATCGTGAAGTCGGTGGGCTCGAATTCATTTTCTATTGATCATACCGTTACGCTATGCAGATTTCATTAAGGTAATTCTGTCGGATTGTTTTGAAGGAGATACTCCAGAAACAAGAATTTCACCATGCACTATGACCACAACTGGTTATTAACGTGAAAATCCTTTCTAAGAAGGGATAAACCTCGGGGCAGAGTGCACTAAAAATTTCCACTATATCCTCTAAATTATCTACTTCTTTTACAACAAATTCATGACAGTTAATTAATGAAAACTTTTAAAATACTAATTGGTTTATTACAACATTAATAATCAAGTTGGTTTTAGGATATGAACTTTTCTTTCTTCTATTGATAGGAATGGATAATAATAATTCTTCACTTGGTCGAGGATCTAGTTTACCTTATAACAACAGTACTGTGCACATCATGTGGCGAAGCCTGAAACAATCTCTCTTCTATAACATCATAATCAAGAGTCAGCAAAATCAAGAAATTGATCAAACAAGAAAATAAGAAGAAAAATAACCCATTTACAATTTTAGCAGGATCTTCCTTTTTTTTCTGTCGCTTCAGGATCCAGTTTGGAGACCAGGGGTTATACAAAGCGCATAGAACATTTACTCTATGTAAGGTATACATGTTAAATTAAACAGAGATAAACATTTCAACATTTTATCCCAAAGGTAAATTGTTTTTTAATCTCTAGGTAATTCCTTGGAGTATCTATTTGGAAAACTGTATATGGGGGTTCCCAACCTATGCGAAATAGAGCAAGCATGCCCTCAACCTTCGAGTTGTAGCTAGTCGATCCTTTACCTTTCAGTTCTGTAGACCTTATATTCCTAATCGAACAAATCTTTTTTTATAAAATTTCATTTATTTTCTTACCACAAGATTGGTATGAAAATGTAAAATTTTTCATTTTGCTATTTTGGTGCAATTTTTTCTCATTTAGCTATTTTTCTCTTTTCTTTTCTAGTTCTGATTTACGTCACGTCACATATAAATTCGGGGAAATAAACGAAGGACAATACAGAGAAGTGTTTTAGAAAATTATAATGAGATAATAATCTTTGATGAAAAACAGCAAGCATCTTTATTACATTAACACACAGTTACACAACAAGAAGCAACTTTAACATATAATACAAAGGATTACACTAAACTCATTTTTCCTTCATCATTTCTTTTGCCAAATTTACATTTTTCATTCTACTTGGGCTTTTCCAAAGTTCATCAAGTTCCAATACAAATTAAAGTCCCATCAGCCCTGTAAAGTTTGCAACCTGTTTGAGCAAAGCAACAGTTGCACACTGGATTAAGCTTCTGATTGCCGGAAGATGGGCACGTCATGTAAGCAGCATCATCTGTGCAATATTGTGGGCAGAATTTTGCATTTGCATGTTCCAGTTTGCATCCTATTACCATCATTCCTGTCGTAGACCAAAACAAAAAATGACATATAATTATTACGGATTAAGACATTATTTGGATAAAGCTATTAGAAAACAAGAAAAGCACACAAAGATTTATAATGGCTTGCCTTCATTTGAGAACTATGTGCACTTTACCATGGAGATCGTATTAGATATATTATGGGAAGACCTTCCAATTTTAGAGCCTTATTTAGGGAAAAAGTAATTAGGATTTTATTTAATATATTTTACAGTAATATATGAGTGGTTTTCTACTTTTAAATTATGTTAGTTTAAACATTTTATAAAGAGGGTCTTTGTATTGTTATAGTTAGACTTGATTATTGAATAAATTCATATTTTTCTCTCTCCTTTCTTCTCTCTTTGTCTTCTTTTACTCTTAAATCTCTTTCTTCTTCGTTGTATTCTACCTCACTCTGCCACTGCTTAATTTTTAACTGTAATCAGAGCATCTTACATAGTTAAAACCTGCCCCAACACATCTATGTAATAAAAGAATTTGTTTTGAGGGAACAAGTTTGAGTCTGATTAGGCTCTAAGCAATCCAACAATAATCTAACATTTTCGAGATTCTGGATCGTATTACATACTTTTTAATGCATAATTCAACAACTAATTTTATGGATCAGCCAATCCCTTTTAATCTTCTTTTGGGTACTCTAACTTTGTGGTAGATGACTTAAAAAATGGACCAATAAGCAATTTATAACTAGTGGCAAAAAAACTTTCATGTAATCCCCCTCATATGAATGAGGACTAAAGCGTGTTTATACACATTTGTTGCAACTCAAGAAAACCTAATCTCTGAACAAACAAGTTTAGAAATCAGTGAATTATTGAACTTTGGTACAGGCTACTGTTAGAATCTAATGTTTCTAATTATTAAGAATCAAGAACCATAGAAAAGTTTCGTGTAAAATGTATCATAGTAATATGGAACGTCTTCGATGAAAATAAGAGTACTAATTTTAGTTTGGCATGAAGAGAGACAAAGGTCATACCGCAGATAAGAAGAGACAGGAACCCTACTCTGGTATCAGCCATGCTTTCCTTAACACTAAGATATTCTATATCCCCGGAGGTTCTCAATCTACTATTTATAACCAACAAAATATTGAAATTAAACATATTGCGTAATTTGGTGGAAGAAAATAAAAGAAAGTATGTACAGATATCTAATAGATGATCCCTAGTCAAAGTCAATGGAATCCAATCCTTAAAGACAAAACAAGCATTGACAAATAATCCAGTTATTGGCATATGATTAATAAGTCTATACATAGTTTAAAGGAAATATGCTACTTGTACATAATATGGTGTCCATAACGGTGTCCATCCTCTCACATGGAGGGGGGCCCACGTCGGATATATTATATTTTATTCGAAGTGGGTCCCCTTCCATGTGAGGGGGTGGATACCGTTATGGACACCGCATTATGTACGTGTAGCATCACTCGTGTGTATTAAATGCATGATATGTGCACAAGTTTTACAAATGAGTTGCAAAAAAATGAATTCATGACTTCTTTTTGCTCTCATACAATGTTGACTTCCTCATCTAAGAATTTATGACATGGTATTTGTTGTGATTCTCTGATCACAAAAGAGGAGTTATAAGAGCAAAAACTATTCTATTTCTTATCGAATAGAATTTATAAGAATTTACAAACTCTATCAAAATAAAAACCTCTCAAAACTCTCTAAAATCACCCTTTCTCTTCATTTCCTCTTCTCGGATTTGTTACCCTTCTCATCAAACATATCCCCCTATTTATAGTGAAAGTTTTGCCATACTTCATTAATTATGGCATCAACTTTCAACACAAAGGTTGGCTGCCTTTATGGTTAAAGTGGAATTTTCATGCAAAACTTTTGATCAACATCAAATGCAAAGTTTAGGATTTAATGCATAGGAAATTATTTGTTGACAAACAGAGATTGCTTTGGCTTATTTTTCCAATAGTCAACGAAAGAGGCTAGACAACTAGCCATAACAATGATCCCCCTCCAGCCGCATCTAAATCAATTGTTATTTGACAACCATTCCAGCTATGTCTCTACATAGCTCTAGCTTGTCCTTCGTAACCACCTTCGTCAAAATGTCCACTGGATTCTCATTTGTGTAGATCTTCACTAGTTTCAACAGTTGTTGATCCATCACTTATCATATCCAATGATAGCAGATGTCGATTTGCTTTATTTGAAAATGATACATAGCACTCTAATGGTCACAATGTACTTTGTAATCTTTTCGCTTCATCCCTAGTTCTTGGAGAAATCGCTTTAACTACAATATTTCTTTACCAGCTTTCGTTGCTACAACATATTCTACTTCTGGATAATGCAACACACTTCTGTAATCTTGATTGCCATACCATAGCCCCTCCACAAAAGTGTAGGGAAAACCTGAAGTAGATTTTTTACCGTCAAGATCTCCGACCATATTTGGATCTGTATATCCTTCCAAGAATGAATTAGCTCTCTCGTAGCATAGACATGTCTTCGACGTACCCTTGAGATACATGAGAATCCACTTAACTGCCTCCCAATGTTCCTTTCTAGGATTAGATAGAAAACGGCTCACCATGCCCAGAGCAACATTTGGCTTGGTACATACCATTGCATACATCGATTGCTGAAGAATAATGTACTAGTGGCATCTCCACTATCTCTTTTTTGGATGAGGGACATGAACTCTTACTCAATTGGAAGTGGTTGGCTAGTGGAATGCTGACAAGTTTGGCATTATGCATGTTGCCTCTTTTGATCACTTGTTCAACATATTTTTCTTGAGATAGGCACAACATTTAGTTCGTCCTATCTCAAAATATGTGCATTCCTAGAATCTATTGAGTTTGGCCTAAGTCCTTCATATCAAAGGACTTGGAAAATTCTTTCTTCGGCTTGCTGATTTTCATTGTATCTTATCCAATGATCAACATGTCATCTACATATAATAGAAGAGCAACGAAGTTGTCATATGGAAACCTCTGAATATAAACACATTGATCTATAGCGGTTCTTTATCATTGACTCCTCATAAACTAGTCAAACTTTTTGTACCACTGCATTGGTACTTGTTTAAGGCCACACAAGCTCTTTTTTAGCTTGCAAACGAGGTTCTCTTTTCTTGAAACCTTGAAACATTTTAGCTGCTCCATATAGATTTCTTCACGTAAACCACCATTAAGAAATGCTATCTTGATATCCATCAGTTCAAGAGCTAGGTTTAAGCTGGCTACTAATCCAAGGATAATTCGAATTGAAGTCAATTTGATAGCAAGTTAATTTTTTTTTTTGTCAAAGTCAATTCTTCTTTTCTACAGAATTCCTTTGACTACCAAACGGGCTTTATATTTCACCAGATTTCGCTGCCATCTTTCTTGAGCTTGAACACCCATTTATTTCTTAGTGCTTTCTTTTCCTTCGGAAGCTCAACCAACTCATATGTTTGATTCTTTTGCAGTGACTTTATCTCATTTTGCATCGCTTGTATCCTCTTTACTTTGTCCACATGAGATTGTGCTTCCAGGAAGCTTTCTATCTCCCATTCATCAATAAGCAAAATGTACTTAGACTTTGAATATCTCGTTGATGGAATCCGTCCTCATTTAGATTTTCGTACTTGTGGATTGCTGGTTTCAGGAGGTGCACCATTATCTAATGAATGTGATGTCTTGCAACTTTTGGTGGAGAGGTTTGTGGCTTTCCCTGATCAATATCCTCTTCTCTTTCATCATGTTCTACTTCTAGAATTTCTTCATGTACCTTGTCATTATCTATGGTGAATTGTGTTGGTGCTAATGTTGGGTCTAGAGCAATATTCTGGGCAATGAAATTAAGATTATGAGAATTAACTTTTCAATATCTTCTAATATCTGGTTTTCATGAAACACTACGTCCCTGTTTCTGATGACCTTCTTTGTATTTAGGTCTCATAATCTGTATCCAAATTCTTCATCTCCGCAGCCTATAAAAATGCATATAGTGGTCCTTGTATGAAGCTTGTGTCTGAGCTCCTTAGATACATGTATGAAGGCTAAACAACAAAATACTCTTAGGTGAGAGTATAAGGGATTCTTATTAGACCATATTTTCTCAAGAATTTCAAAATCCAATGGTAATAACAGTGATCTATTGATCGGGTAGCAGGCTATTCGAAAAGCTTCTCTCCAAAATGCTTTTGTAGAAAGTTCTTCGCTAGACTCATCATCTTCAACAACACTTAAAGCATATGCAACTAAATCAACTTTTCATTACCTATGTGAAGGCCTAATAATTCTTCTGGGGTATGTTTCTAGCAATTGAACACAATGGCACCGCTAGTAGTGGAGGCGGCGAGGCGACATTATCCATAACCTCTAAACTCGATTGACATATATTCTTCAACATGGATCTCAAACCAAACTCCAATGGTACAGTAAGATTTCTCTTCAAATTTGGAATGTGTCTCACTGCATCAAGTATTCTGACCGTTCTATCCAATATCTCAAGTCTGACATTTCTAATACCAGCTACCTTATAGGATGCATTGTTGCCCATAAATACAACACTTTCGAAACCTCTTCTGCTCTTCATATGTTGAAAACAATTCTCAATTGAGACACGTATGAAAAGTGCAAGCTGTATCAAGAATCCAATCGTCGTCAAGTTTGGAATCATCGTAAGAAATAACCAAAAGTTTTCCATCACTCAAAACATTCTTCGGAACATCGGCTTCATTTGAAGTTCCTGATTGCCTCCCCATTCTGATTTGCAGCCGATTTTTCTTTATTCTGTAACTTGTAGCAATCCTTATATATGTGCTAATTCTTCTTACAATAGTTATAAATTTGATTACTGAAGTTAGATTTCAATCTGCCCCTCTCATAACCACCATGAACAACAAGACCCCCTTGAACTACAGATCCAACAAGATGCTTCATCTTCTTTTTTGAAAACAAAGTATCACATACTTCTTGAAAAGTGAGAGTATCACGACTATATAATATCCTGTCTTTAAATGACATATATAATGTGGACAACGAACACAATAAAATTAAACCTAAATCCTCTTCACACTTAACCTCCAAAGTTTCCAAATTAGTGACAACTTTTTTAAAGACATCAAGTTAATTTTCTAAAGATGTACTTTCTGTCATACGATGAGAATACAAACGCTGCTTCAGATGCAATTTGCTAGTTAGACTCTTAGTCATATACAATTTCCTCAACTTCAACCATAACGCATTTACGACTTTCTCCTTCAAAACTTCCTAAAGAATATGATTCGAAAGATGAAGATGAATCTATGATTGGGCATTTCGTTCTACGTTGTTTCTCCTCCGACGTCCAAGTTTGTGGGTATTTTGTCAAATCTCAACAATACATCATCCAAATCCATCTAAATAAGCATTGCTCGCATCTTCACTTGCCACAACGAAAAATCTAGCGTTACGATCTTCATGGTTTTCATTAGGAACAAAATCTCGAACAAATCAAACCTTAAGCTTTGATACTAGTTAGAATCCGAACAAAAATTATATATGTTGGTATTACTTTTTAGAAATAGAAGAAGCGAGATTATATGGTACAATATGAAGTAGCAATCACAACACAAGAAAAACTTGATAGAGAAATGGAGTATTTATTATAAAGGAGAAAAAATTACAAAGATCGTGTGTTTATCACAATTCTAATGAAGTTAACTTTGAAGAAGAGCCAATTATATAAAGGGGTATATGTCTAACCCTAATAATAGTCCTAACGATGAAAATAACATCAAAAATTGCGTGGAATAAAGAAAACAATTGCTAAACAAGCAAGGCGCTCGAGCACCAACCTTTTGGTAAGCGAGTTGTAGGTATGCTGCTTGAGCGCTAGGCGGGCGCCGCTCTCTGCTGAAAATTCCATCACACCGCTTGAGCGGTAAGCTAATGGCCAGATAACGACAATGTGGCGTCCTTTTCTCCTTAGTCCATATTTTGACTTCTTCAAAATCCAATCCAACAAATTCACAAATACCCAATGGAATTTGGGTCAAACTTTAACATATTCCCTCATAGAATTTTACAAGAATACTTAGGCTCAGTAATAATTTTACAAGTGGCAATAATTAGGGCTCAACAATAGGCTCCACAACTTAACAATTCAGTGCTTTGACTCGGGAACAACATGGAGAAAGATAATTGCGCGCCAATTATTCAGGGATTCCGGCAAAACAAGGGCGAAAATTAGCTACTTCTGATGAAATATATAACATCAATATGCTGAAATTAATTTATGTTTTAGTCAACCATGTGAATATATTTCTGCATATTCTACATCTACTCCAGAACTCTCGAGTTATTTACTAGGGTGATTACTGCCTTAAGCCTATGATTCTTAGTAATCAAAAGATTACACAAATGTCACAGAACTAGAGCATAATCACTCGATGAGTCTCTTGTTTTAAAGTTACTTGAAACTAATTTTTATGTCAATCGTTTCAGGGAAAATAGAAAGTTATATTTAGTTCAAACATTTACTTATAAGTCTATGCACGTTACAAAAATGCACTTTTTCATTTGTTTAGGCTTTGCTTACACATTTTTATGTGGGATCACCACAACTTGGTGAAATTAAGTGGAAGAACACAGGAAGAATTGAATATCTTTTATATATAAAAAGAGCCTATGAAACGAAATTTCTTGTTTTAACGGAAAAACTAACGGAACTTGTTGTTTTTAATGGAAAATCTTTTTTCTCCGTCAGTTTAATTGTTTCCATTAAATAGGTAAAAAACCATTCTTTGACTGGTTTAACCGGTTATTTTCCAACTTTCAGCCCATTAATTGACAGGCCAAGGAAGCATGTGAAACATTTGTTGGCCCATTT
The DNA here is from genome assembly GCA_903798375.1 of Fraxinus sp. D2006-0159. Lineage (NCBI taxonomy): Eukaryota > Viridiplantae > Streptophyta > Magnoliopsida > Lamiales > Oleaceae > Fraxinus > Fraxinus sp. D2006-0159. The sequence goes on along the minus strand of CAIGRQ010073827.1, from coordinate 98 downwards.
ATTTATAGGCAAAATTTCTTGTGCTTCATTTATTGAATTTCGATGTGGGAAAACTCTTTGGCTGTGTTATTGTGCAAGCAAGTGAAGAAAACAAGAAA
>CAIGRQ010073766.1:0-16591 GCA_903798375.1 Fraxinus sp. D2006-0159 | reverse complement strand
TTTTTTTTTTTTTTTTTTTTTTCTGTTCATTCCTTTGGTTTCTTATTGTATTTTATTTCCAATATTGAAGCAGTGATGGTGGGGGATTTGTATCTCGTTGCAAGGAATGGACATGTAGAATCCTGAAATTCTTGCAAATGATCCATGTTACTTTGTGAATTGTTGTGCCCTTAATGTGCTTTTTTCTAGATATCAAATAAAAATTATTCCTATGGGAAGTTATCCTCGCATAATGGATAGCAGCAGCAATACTTATGAACTGTAAGTTGAATTTCAAATTTCATGAGGAATATCTGATTTTAGAATTACAGATGAACTGAACAGAGCTTGTCTGAACTTCCATCGTTGCACCATTATGTGAGTTTGTTTTGTACATTTTTTTTTTCCTGTGGTCTTTGGGGGTTAATTCTTAAATAAGGATTTGCTGCTTTGGGTACTGATTTCCAAAAGTTCTGTCTATTTCCAATCTGTCTTTCTTTCAGGGGAAGAAAAAATCAGTCTAACTGTAATTCTTATTAATTTTCAAAGTTGTATACAATCTGAAAGTCTAATAATCTATCTAATCCCATCAAATATAATAAAATCACATCAGATCTATTATAGCCCCTGTTTGGGCTTCATTTTAATTTTAATGTTGTTTTCAACCACGCATTCTTCAATAAAATAATATTACACGTAAAACCAAAATTTTTCTTTCTTTTTTAATCACACATTCTCCAAAAAATTACTATTCCAAAATACATTTTTCCCAAAAACTAAGCTCATCATGTTCGGGTCCATTTTAATTTTAATGTCTTTTTTCTTATCAACGACACATTTTTCGATAAAATAATATTACACATAAACCCAAAAAATTTCCTTCTTTTTTAACCATACATTCTCCAAAAAATCACTATTCCAAAATACATTTTTCCCAGAAAACTAATTTTAATGGAGCCCAAACCGGCATAATCTTAGCTACTTTTTATTTTCCTAAAATATGTTTTTAATTTTCATAAGTTGTACTCTGGCTGCTTGGAGTTATTGCACAAACTTGACCTCCCTTCAATCCCAAATCTTGTTGGCTGTACAAATTCTTCTTTTTCTGTTCACTTATTGCTTCACATCCATCCATTTTATGGATTGCTTGCTTTTGTAATATAATTGATCATCTGTTATCTTTGTATTTGATAATGTATTTGCTTGAAATTGTGCACTTTGTCATCTTCTGGTCATTCTAGTGAGCTAATGTGAGTTTTCTCAGCTTTGGTCCTGTCAATCTGTTTTGGAGTACTCGCTACGACAGAGCGATGACATTGTTCTTGAGCTGCCTGAAGGAATTTGCTGAGTTTGCAAAGGCAAAGGATGTAGAAAACAACATTTCTCCTGAGAAATGTTTTAAGCTTCCATACAAGTAAGTGATTGTGTGCATCTTATTTCATGCAATGATTTGGTGGAGATACAATTGTCAAATTCTAAGCTTCCATACAAGTTATTGCGTGTCAAATTTTTTTTTCCCTTTTTCACCTGTCATACTTTTCAGGATAATGTGACCTTTTTTGAAGTATAAATTGATCTCTAATTTACATGGTGTTAAGAAACGATATTTGGATACTGAGAAATTTTTAACTGAAAAACTATTGTTTGGAAGTTAGTAATTAGAAAATACTGAATAAAACAAAATAAAATATGGTTCTGCAAGAAAGTTAAATTGACCAAGAATACTTAACAGAAACAAATAATGCGACTATTTAAATATCATAAATGATGTACGACGGTACTTTGCATTGTTCTATCATGTTGTTTTGGTGTTTTGTCCATTACTTGACTCGAGAAGTCGATATGAACCACCTAGGGCAATGGAATTGGAGAATCCCACGATTCTTGTCTACTAAATCATTCAAGGCTTGAATTTGCGGAGGACACCACTGGCCTCTTGAAGTCTAATTGTGTGAAAGAAGTTGCAGTTGTGTTATGTATTCTGTTGAATTTCTTTGGATTGTTTTGTGAAGGATTGTTTTCAATGTCCGTTATGTCCTAAAATTTGGTTCATCTAGCTTAACGCAGAGCACAAAAATATAACGTGTTTGGTAAGGTAGACAATACTAGAAAATAAAAAGAAGCTGAAATTTTGTCAATAATACTATCAGTATTGCGTACCAAACATGTCCTTATGATAATTTCGGTATATATTGCATTATAATAATCATCGTTAGCTTCTGACATTATTACACGTATTTGCAGGATTGAAAATGACAAGGTCGAAAATTACTCTATTACACAAAGCTTCAATAAACAGGAGAATTGGACCAAAGCTCTCAAGTACACGCTCTGCAATTTGAAATGGGCTCTCTACTGGTTTGTAGGGAATGCCAATTTCCAGCCTCTTAAGCCATCGGTCTCGTCTCACACTGAAGCATCGGGCGCAGGATTGCAGTACAGTAAGCGACCCATGGATTCCAAGTTACATTCTTCAAATACTTGATACACAGTATAAAATATACATGCTTGTAGCATACCAAAGTGTAAATAAGTATACGATTAGAGATTTTGAGTCGAGTCTAGTTCATTTCATAGTTATCTCTTTTAATGCTTCGAAAATACTCCCATCTGGAACCTTCGGATTACATAGAACTGTCAAAGTTTATATTTTTAGTTCATTTTCAGCATGGAGTTTCGAGGGGGTGTACAATTCTAAGTCCCGGTTCTTCATATGATCGAAAATTTCTGCATTTTTGTCCTCTAATTTTGCATATATGCGAATCACGGAGGATTTAACTGTTGACCAAAAAAAAAAAGCAACATCATTGAGAGAGGATTAGTGAAACGAGATGATCATTACATTGATTGTTGGTTTGGGTAAGAGTGGATAACATTAGATGTGTGATAAAATTTGTTTATTGTAACTTTGTTTAGCTCAACGTGTGAAAAACATTTATTAAAAGAGCAAGTGTAGGTTACGTAATTTAGTCAACGGCAAAAACTAACAAAAACCGTGAAGAGGGGTTGACTTGGCTAATTTATTAAAGGTTGGGGGCAAAATTTGAATGGTTGGGGATTAAATTGCAATTACCCAAACATTTTTTTTAAAGTTATTTGTAACTCATTGTAATATAATAAATGTAAAATTTATTCAAAGGTGGCTCATGTGTCCTGGCCTGGCTTGGCTTGGCTTGGCTTGGCTTGTCATTTGAATTGCTAGCCTTGGCACACATCAAGACCATGTCCATGCCAGCTCTCCCAAAAAAGAACTTAAGCCTCCATTGGTATACAAATGACTTACAAATTTAGTCAAAATTAAACAACAATTTCAATCAATACGTTCATAATTACTGCTAATTATTATCGACATATTTCAGACTCACTATTATTCATTTTTATAAACCATTTATAAATTTGTCAAACGTGTAGATGTGCTTTGGATTTGATCTAGAGTTGGGCTCGAAAAGGTCCATTTTACTTGGTCGAGTTGATGAGTGCTCTTTTATTTATTGATCTTTGATAATAAGAAAGAAACAAAGATTTATTTTTTTTAAGAAAATTCTTCTGGAGTAATGATATTTATCAAGATGATCACCCTTTAATATGTAATAAAATGGCGGGTCAGTTCTAGACTCAACCATCGGCAATCGCATGGTTTCCGGGTCGGGTCTGATGGTCGACTATGGCTGATCTGTGGTGCTGACATAATGGTTGATTCCAAGTTCAGGCTGCTCATTAACAGGTTTTCTACATTTGAATCTCTATGCATGAATGAATGCATATGATGCTTAGTATAAATTGAACTCCGATTACTATTATTGCTTAAATAATCAAACTTTTTCATTATTTCAAGTTAAAATTACTTAAAATTTTGCACTGTTATATGATTTTTCGGCTCCCCTATTGCAGTGAATCTGTAAAGAAATACCTGAATCTCCGAATGCTTGGCGAGCGCGAAATTGTTAATGGGAATGTATGTTTGAACAGTATTCTTTTTCCCGGCTGAAGGATACTCAGATTTTACTATCTACGTACTGATGTTTACTGCATTTTCGAGTATTTGCAGCTGGTAAATATCTGTGGTTAACTTACAAAGAAGTATATGATTTAGTTTTACAAGTTGGAGTCTCCATTCGCAGTGGTGGTGTTGAATACGTAAGATTACACTTATCTTGTTTCAACTTTATTAAACCACCCCGTCTAAAAGTTCTGATCTTATTTTATGGATGGATCATGCTATACGTACATAATCATCTAAAAAAAAATTTACCTAAAGGCCAAGTGTCAGCCGCCCCTGCAATAGGGGGCCGCCACTTGACCTTTAGGTAAATGATTAGGTAAAATATTAGGTACATTTAGGGTGTGTTTGATAGCCTAGAAAATTAGGTGGAAAAAGAACCAGCCGTCCCTGCAATAGGGGGCCCCCACTTGACCAGTTGACATTTAGGTAAATGATTAGGTAAAATATTAGGTACATTTAGATTTATCCTTTATGGAAATATGGTTTCCTTGCATTTAACTTATGTTTTGGAAGTTTTACAATTTACATTGAATGATCCATGTGCTCGTGTAGGGATGTAGATGTGGAATCTATGGTGCCAATTGCTCGAATTGGAAATCATTAGTCATCAAACATGCATTGTTCAACCTTGCTCATTCCTAGTAACTAGTAAGTGATTCACTCTTCCTTGTATTTAGAACAATCTTGTTATCGAAAATAGTTAAAATGATGATAATGAATGAACTTACTTCAGAGTTTTATTTGCATTTTTCAATCTTTTCGAAAAATTTGCAGCAAACTGCTTAACATGAGTAAAGGCTGTAAGCATGTAGAAGAAGCTCCAGTATTTGACAAAAGTGTTTTTAGCAAGGTAAGAAGAGCTGGTTCCATCTGTTCATTTCTTTATCTCTGAAGGTCTCTACTGACTGAATTTATAAAGGTGAATGAAGGACTAGGAGGGAAAATACGTCTTATCCTTTCAGGAGCAGCACCTCTTTCTTCCAATGTCGAGACATTTTTACGAGTTGTGACATGCGCTCATGTTCTGCAAGGATATGGTACTTAGTATTACTCTTTTAACTCATCCAATTTCTGTCACTTGTGTTTCACACGTAACATGGTCCATTTGATGAAACCTCAAGATCCACAATGTGTCTTCGATTAGTTTGTTAATATAAAGCATTGTTAACTTGTTAATTATATAGAGAGAAATTCTCTCTGAGGTGTTCTGATGTTAGTGATGTAGTGTAGGTTTAACAGAAAGCTGTGCCGGATCATTTGTAGCACAACCAGATGAAATATCCATGATTGGTACTGTCGGCCCTCCATTGCCAATTGTAGACGACTGCCTAGAATCTGTTCCTGAAATGGGGTACGACTACCTTTCAACTTCTCCTCGTGGAGAAATATGTACAAGGGGAAAGTGCTTGTTCTCAGGATACTACAAGCGCGAAGTTCTCACCAGAGAGGTTCTCTTTGATGAATGGTTCCATACAGGTATGTGTGTGCACGTCTAATTTGCATTCATCGTTTTCTTCATTGCTCACGCTAGACTTGCAACTGGCGATGTTGGTGAATGGCAGGCCGATGGGAGCTTGAAGATAATTGATCGCAAGAAAAACATTTTCAAGCTGTTGAGAATCTGGAGAGCATTTACTCCCTTGACCCTTGCATATAATATTGACGAGGTGTGTGTTTTCTTTTCTACTTTGGAACAACTCAAATTTATTGGATAAAAAGCTTAAAGGTCAGTCTCTTTGTATTTTAATTTTGTGTTTTCAGTTTTAAATTCATTTTGAGTTTTGTATTTTGAGTATTCATTTTGAAATCGTTGAAAATGTGTTCTTTTTGACATTTTGAAAACACCCAAAATGCATTTTGAAAAATTTGACTTGATTATAACCTAAAACAGTCAAAACGACAAATTTGTCGTTTTGGGTTTTCTTTGTAAATTTTTAACTTGTTTTTGAAAATAGGAAAGAGAACGCGTTTTCACTCTTTTGAAAAATTGAAAACAAAAAACGGTTTGAAAATAGTAAAGAGAACGTGCCCTTGGCTTTTTGTTTTTGTAGTTTGATCACTGCTTGTGTTTACTTGAAGGAATTCATTCTTCTGCCTATATGTTGTCTCAGATATGGATCTATGGCAACAGCTATGAGTCTTTTCTTGTTGCTGTTGTCAACCCAAGTACGGAAGCTTATTACATTTTTTTTCCCTCTCGTATGCTTAGGTTATTACTTTTTTATAGTACAACCTCGAGCAACATTATTTGCGTACTGCTACTACTCAATCATGTCCTTAATTATCTTTGCCATCTTCAAATTGTGGCCATGGTTTCAAGTTTTGGTATTTTACAGTCTCATTTGATGTCCCTTTAGAACAGAAAGCAAGAGGGCAGAGGATACAATTTTTTAACGTAACAAAAATAAAACTTAATAACAACTAAAAAATATGCTTCTGGAAAACAAACAATTCAACAATTTTACTCGAATTTTTGCAAAATTTCTGTAAAATGGTAATAAAATGCCAACTAAACTGAATCGATAGAACGTCGAGAAAACATAACATGAAAAGATCTCGCTCTTGGAGATTATCATGTTCAATTTCCATTGTCTATAAAGGTTTATAAACGTGGAACTAATAACTCTCCTACCGAACAAAGAGCCAACATAACTGGGTTGCGACACTTAAATTTGTCAACACATACTCTTTGGATAATTAATGCTTCGCCTTTACTAGAGAACCTCATCCTAGTCTAAACTGCCCAAGTTCAAGAGACTATTTCACCTCATGCTTGGACATCTCTTTAATTGATCTGTGGTAGTTGCTAAGAATTTAGTTATTTTAAATGTCCATGTAGATTTAGCAACGAACAAAATGGAATGGCATAGAAGGATTTGTCCACTTTCCTTGGCTTGTCGTAATTGCTAAGAATTGAGTTGTTCTAGATCTCCTGGTGGATCTAACATCAACAAAACAGTGTGGCACAAAATGATTCATGTAGCTGATCCCAAACTCATTGAGAATAAGACCGAGTTTTTGTTGTTGGTATACTAGGACTTCTCCTCATCAGACGGTGGGCATTGTGGGCTACGAACAGAATCAACAAAGAAGTCCTCAACTGAAACAATGTCAAGCCACAAGTATGAGCAATGGTAAAATGTTCAGGCAAGCATCAAGAAGTTATGATGTTACCGATATTGCACGAGTATTTTTTCAACAGTAGACTAGGTTCTTGTTGAAGTGAGCGGTGTAGTGATCAGCTACATCACCTGTTTCTAGATATTGGTTTTCAATATATTTAAGATGCACATCAAAGGTTTCTTCACATATTGGATTATGTCATAATTGAGTTCTTCAAAAATCAACGATATTAATGCTTTAGCTGGTTTCAAATGAGTTTCCACTTCAGTGGGAAACTGGGCAGTGGAAAAAGGACAACTAAATTGGCCTATATATTTTGGATCCATCTGATTTTAAGAATTCTAGGGACTAAATGGTCTTGGCTCAATTTTTAACGTCTTTAAAACACAAATACAAAAGTTAGGGCTCAAAGGTCCCTAGTGTTCGTTGCTGGCAGCAAGCCTCCTCTCGTGAATGAACAGTTATTAGTGTGAGCAATAATTATTCTTGAGTGAAAATTAGATTCATAAGATCACACGAGTAACAAAACACAAAAAGTGCTTCACATGATAAGAACTTCGGTGAAGCATATAGCATACCAAGAAATTCATTCAAATTTCATGCATTTTTATGTTCAAACTTCATCCATTTCAATTAAAAATGCAAGGAAAGAGTTGTTTACTTCTTACCTATATCCTCTGCCTCTGGGGAATCGAGTAAAATATCTGAATCAGAAGGCAAAAATGGTGAGCCGTCATAGTTTCCCAGAGCTCCTAGATCTGAAAACATATTTGAAGAAACAGGAATCATCTATTACATCTAAAGGAGAGAGAAGTCATGTTCTCAACAAACTTAGCATCAGCACATAAAAGGGGCAGGGAGTTGAAATCGAGAACGAAGGCAATAGTTTACATGCATTGTATTAAAGCAGTTACAGAACACTCTATATCGGACACAATCTAAAGTGATTACACAAATCGTCGTAACATAAAAACAGCTATATAATTATTTAACAAAACTTAGCCTTACTTTACCAGGCTCATTTTCGGGGGTCTTTTCTTGCCAGTCCTCACTTATATTTCCTAGAATCCATGTGCATGTAAAGTGAAAGACAATTGAATTCATTTCAATGGCTATATGTAGTAATGCCCGGACTCTTTCTTCTGCATCCAGGATTACTATTTTTATGGAAAATGACATTTATGGGGATTCCAACTGAGACAACCCTTTCAAGGGTTGAGGTTTGTTATGACAATAAATACAAGATATATGTTTGTCATCAGAATTGCAATGTGGTACACATGTTATGAATTCACCATATTTATGATTTTTCTTCCATAAATATTCTATGTATCTCTGTTTACAGTACAAACTAGAAGTTTATCGTATGATTATTGAATGGCTAATTGTTCAACTAAAATGAAAGCGGAACAGTATAAGTCCTACCCGATTTAAGTTACTTTTTCATAAGCAATTTTCCAGACACCGAACTTTCTTCTGGCAATACCTCTCTACAATTTACTGCGGGAGCTGTGATAATGCCATTTGTAAAGCAGAACTCAACCAGGTATTTCCCAACAGTTTTTCAAGAAAAATATTTAGTTTCCTACCAACTCCTACAATGCCTATTACTTTTTACAAATGCGACAAATTTGAACCAACTCACAATCAAATCATTCACAGCAATATGCATAAAAATGGCAAATGAACTAGATCAGATTTTATTTGAAAAGATACCTCCTAAGTTCGATAAATCCGCTGTCAAGTCCGTAAAACTGAAATTCCAATTTATCTGAGCCAAGGATTCGAGGGAATCTCTAGAATTTCCATCATCATTTTCTGATGGTAGCTGCAGTCCTACTGAAGTTGTCACATCAGAGGTAAATACTGTGGCAAGGCCTGACGTTTCGACTCCCATGCCTGATATCTCTGATGCGCTGAATGGGAAATGGCCACTGGATGCTGCAGATGTGGGGCTCACAAGCATGTCTGACATGGATGACATGGCATTGTTAGGTCGTATGGCGGGAGACAGATCAGCTGCATTTGTGTCGATTACCATACTGCCAAGAGAAGATAAATAACAATAGTTAAAAGAAGTGAAAATGATTTAGCATCCGTCAAGTAATGCTATAAGCTTTGTGTCAGTATTACTTCTTTCTATAGGCAAACACGATCTGATGGTAATAATAATAGAAGAGGTTTAGGGAATAAGAGGGACAAAGAAACAAGTATAGCTATCAATTTCTGATATCAAGTGGAAAATCAAAGGTAAACCAATGCCAAAATGAAAACAATCCTCACTCATTTCCAGAATTCATCTGCATTGGATGAAAATTCCCTGGAGCAGGAACTCCATTAACAACATGCAAGCTAGAAGTCAAATATCCCATAGAACAAAGATGATCTTGCCCTGTAGCAGGAACTGGAGGCTGTTGTATGACAGGGTATCCCATGGGTAAGTTATTAACTGCACTGAAAACAAGCGGCATTGAGTAATGATGATATATGGTATCAATCGTTGAGTTCAATATGCATAAATAGTTAGATAAATTGTAGACCTTCATTGACCTCATTCCTCTATATATATATTTTTTCTTCAATTAGCAGAGGGAGAGAGGGAAGGGATTGGAAGAGGGGGAGAGACAGGACAAGAATGGCATTTCTATGACCATGATAACCAAAAAAGAACAAGTAGTTGGTTCTCTGTCAAGGGTTCAGTTGTAAACATCGTGACCTTGCCATCAAATCACTTACACCCTGTTTTCCACCCTTGTGTCAAAGTTTTCAAAGTTTACTATTTCACAAACGATAAAAAGAAAAGAATTTAGTAGAGAAAGGGCCTTACATATGCAACCAATTCAACTCTCTCAATAGAAACAGCAAAACCATAAAATCCATGTAGCTTATTTAAGAACAACAATTGAGAAACATATGCATACAAGGTGACATGTGTCAACATGAGAATTTGGACAAACTTTAGTTAGGATATAACTGTCAAATGGAAAGATTTTTGATGTGGGCACCTTTATGACCTCAATAGATAGGGGCTCAATTACAAAATCTCAGTGCCAAATCTCAAACTAAGTCCTTGTTTGGCCTCCATTTTCTAAAACTTGTTTTTCTTCAAACTCATTTTCAACCACAAATTTCATGGGACCCTCAACTTTTATCAACTTTTGTTGAAATCTACTAAGAATCTGATTTTTAGTTAAACCAAACAGGCTCTAAATAATAGAATTAATTGTACCCTTCAAATTAATGACAGAAAAGTTTACCTGGCATTGGATGACTTCCATTGTACATTGGAGCCAAAACCTTTGGAGGCATTGAATATTTAATTAGATGATACTGATGCTCTAGCAAGTGATTGAACAAGATAATTTGTTTTTTCAATTTAAGCCTTATGTAGTAAGCCCTGAAAAACTCGGGATTTTCTTCTTCTAATTTCTGCCACACTGTATTAGGAGAGGACAGGGATCAGAAAGCAACGGAAAACAAATAACTTTGGCGTTGTAATTGGATCATAATGAGCTCGTCAGATACTAGTGATAATACACAAATGGCAATGATGTAGAAGACCGCTTTCCATTACTTAATAAAACCTACCCAACGTTGTAAACCCAGGATCTATCCTAGCGCGATTCGATAGGGTCTTTACCACCTCATCTTTATTCATATACAATTGTAGACATCGTTCTATCAAATTCTGGACCTACAGCAGATTACGATGATAGATCAAATTACAGTTTTGCAGGTTAATTCACTATATAATCCCAAGAAGATACTAAAGTAAATAAAGAAACAATTGCCTTACCAGTTCAATGTCTTCACGTGAAACTTTTCTGTTTTTGTTGCTTGATGATGAAAATGAACCAGATTCTGGTAAAAGAATCTCATTGTTTTGTTGTTCACTTTGGGAATTGTGAGAAACCAGAGAGCTAGGCTTTATTTCCAGCACATTATGTGGATCCTGTAAAAAAGGCTCTTTCTGCTAGTAAAATTAACATAGTATAGCTTCAAATCAAGTAGAAAAAGAATAAGACTACTCATAACATGCACATATTCAATTCAGGTAAACATTTATATGTTTAAATATGATTTTTTGTAGCTACACTAGCAACTAAATGTCTTGACGTAGGATCTTTTGGAACTTGATTTCACCAAGAAAACTAAGGGAAGATGACAAAGAAAATATTTTCTCGTCTTTAGTTCTACAAAAAAGCAACATTAAACGGAGAAAAATATAAAGTTATACAATATTTTTCCTTGCATGTATAACTTCAACTGTATAAAGATATTATTAATATTTAATCTCTATTATTAAAAGAGAGGAAAAGCAGGAATATCAATTCTCGTACATTTTCCTTTTATTTTTCCTTCTCTCTCCCCTCACACATCAAAGAACCAAGAGCAGCCTAATGATTAGTTTATACACAAAAAAAAAAAAAAACAGGCCATATCATGCAGGGAAAGATTAATTGGCTGAACTACGTAGGAGAAAAATAACCCAAAACAGAAAAGAAAAGTTACAGTGAAGTAACTCCAAGGTTATCACTTGAAGGAAAAACAAAACTCTCAAAAGAGCGTTTTATCCCCCTTGTAAATGGGGGAAAAAATAACGGAGCTTCAGATAGTATGTGAACCTGTGTGTTCTTCATTTTAGCTAAATGCAAGCTGAAAGCAGTTCTCCATGAAACTCTCGTATGTCACACCTGTCTGGTTCGACGATGTCTTAGCTTCTAGAAAAATAAAACACAAATAACTGAAGAACTTATTCACCTGGAAAGAAAATTTGTTTTATGTTTTTTGTTATTCAGAAGCAGAAACCAAATGATGAGGAATAGGTCATACTATAATAGATCGCTGATCAAGAAAAAACTGTGATTCTTTGTGTTGACAGATATCAGTGCAAATCAGGCCATGTAACAAGGAGACATCGTGACAAAATTGATACCAAAATTATTTTCTATAATAGATTTTTAACTGCAAAATGCTAAAACTATTCATATAGTGTACTGCGAGTTTCTCTGTGGCATCAACAAAAACAATCTTGGGTCAAAAGAACCACAATATCAACAGATTAATCATATCGTCCAACCAGAAGTTAGAAATTACTTGAAAATTGGAAAAGGGAGAGGATAACAAGTTAGCAAAAGGCATATATTAGTTTACATGCGCGTGGAGCTTTGATTTGATTGACTTACTAAGCATGTCATCTCATATGGAAAAAATTGCTGCACATTCTTCACGAACATCAGCATATACCAGGAAGGCTCAGAAACTTCAAGCTTATCAAATAATCATAGAACTAAATGCATGCAATCAAGCAGACAACCAGAAAAGGAAGAGTATACGAGATTCATCTGAATCCAGCGAGTTACATTTAACAACACAAGGGAACAGGATACCTAAATAGACAAAATCTTCTCATTTAATTTACACCAAGATAGTACTCTCATATCAATCATAAACAACATTTTTTACTCATAGGTTATTAGCAATATCTACACTACCCAAGTCATTGTGTCCCGATTACCGTAGCACTGTTACTTGTATTGGCCGTTAGGCCCCGTTACACTAGTGGTTAGGAGTGTCATATGGCCTCCACTCTCCCTACATTTACACGTGAGTCTAGAACGTATCGAAACAGCTCAGACTCCACTCTTATGGAATAGGTCCTAACCTCTAGTTCTGAGGGCAATAATAAGTAAGAAGAAATCATAAAAACACAAAGGAAACTCACAGATTTATAATGGTTCACCCTCGATGAAAGAGCTGTGTCCATTCATGGTCATAGATTTTCACTAAAAACGGAAAAAAAATTGTTTAGAATGGAAATTTCATGCCTCTCGTCTGTGTATCTGTTGTAAATGGCCCCCTCAAGATAAATATATATTGTAAGAAGTTAGGGCTACCTAATGCAGAAAGTTTGCCTCAGGTGAGTAAGAACATTAGAATGAGGCTCCACATATTTCAAAATCAACATCAAAGTGAGCTTGATATTTGATAATGCTGCTGAGTAAGAGCTTTAGCAGGCTTATGGTGCAAGGACCAGTACAAAGTAGTGTTCATGGATGATAATGGTATGTTGAGATGGTCGCAATTCGAAGTCCAATAAGGTAATGGTGGCAACAAGAATTAAAATAGCAATCCTAATTAGAAAAGTTCCAACACACCAGAGTAAGAGTCATAATTTAAAACTTCCTTGTATGATTCAAACAGAAAAGAAAAAAACATACTTGAAACCCATAATTTTATATGTATAGAAACACTTTAGCAAAAATGCAACACATTCCTTTGATACTTCATTGAAAAAAACATAAATAACTTCACTATCACTTGCATGAACAGAAATTTACAGAATGACAAGTTAAGCAAGTAAAAGTAATTATTTTACCCGCATCAATAGGACATCACAAAACTTAAAACTTTTGTTAGATTTTTCTTGCCATGCTCCCAAATGTCCATTCGATCTTATATCTAAACTTAACATCTTTCCAAAATCAAGTTCTGAAACATACAAAAAAATTCGGTGAATTCGAAACTTATCAGGTATTCACTATCATCAAAACTAGAAGTTTATACCATTAACAACCATAAATACGAACAATCTAAAAAGATGAAAGAATACCTGCTAAACGAGCTTTCAACTTCAAATGCACAAAAAGGTCCAAACTTTGTGTTTACAACGACAAATTACAGAACCCCAGATGGGAAAACCTTCAATTTTTGGGCTCCCAAATTCAACAAGCTTCGCCAAACTACTGTAGAATACATTAAAAAAATTGAGTCTTGAAGATGAAAAGATATAAGAGCAAGGACTCTTCTTTCTTGAGTGCCCCTTGCCTAGTGCTAGATATAAGGAGGATGCATTGAGAAAAACAAGAAAAACTGGGCAGATATTTTAACGTGGAGTGGAATAGTATTTGAGTAAAAAATGTGGGGGAAGAAAATGAGTTTTACTTTTACATGGTTGGGAGTGTGGTGGAGATGTTGCATTTTGAGTGTTGCATTTCGAGGGTTGAATCTTGTGAGGAGTTTTACTGTGGTTTTCTTCTTGTCGATGTTTGATGGCAGAGGCAAGATTGGGTTAAATTCATCAATGATGGTGCTCAATTTTATTTTTAGTCTCAACCACAACGTTTCATTGCGATCATCACATTTTATAAAATATTTCACCATAACCATTCAACTTCTTTTCATCATTTTCATTAAGAGTGTGTTTGGGAGGGATTTTAATCAAAATTCTAGCCATTATAGTTAACCTATAGACCTCACCTATGAAAGGAGAAGTCAAAAATGTTGATTGATTTAATAGTTAACAGCTAGAATTTTGATTAAAATTCCTCCTAAACACACTCTAATTTTAAAAGAAGTAAAACAGTAACTAATATATATAAACTAAATTTAGAAAAACAAAATAAAAATAAAAATTATTTTTTCAAAAAAATAAAATAAAATAAAAACTTATTTAAAAAAAGTGTTACTTAAAAAAATAAAATAAAAACTTATTTAAAAAATGTTACTTAAAAAATAAACTGAAAAATTATTTTAAAAAAAGTTACTTGGAAAAATAAAATAAAAACTTATTTTTAAATAAACTTTTTTAAAAATAAAATATATATATATTTTTTTTTTTTCAAATTTATTTTATATATATAATACAAATTTATCAAATTACCTCTTTTAAAATTAGTGAAAATGGTGCAAGGAAAATGTTATATGAAATTGGACGACCATAATGAAACGTTATACGAAGTTAGTGATAATGGAGAAATATAATCAAATTGGGTGATCATGTTGACACAAAATATGAAATTGGGTGGTCATGATGAAAAAAATCAAATTGGCGACCATGATAATACCGAGTATAAAGTTGTGTGGTCATTAGTTGATTCAACATGATGGGATTTGAGTGTATATACGTATTTGCTACAAGTTTGTACACGGTCTAAAACATACTTCCACAGGGAGAAAGTTGGAGAAAAATAATAATAATATGTACCAAAACCAAATTGTCTCGACATGGTCTAGTCTCTTTTATACATAGCAATATTTTATTACATACGATTTTATATTTTCTTTAATTTTTTTTTATCAAAATAATCATTAAGGTTTAAGAAATAGGAACGAAGAAATCTATGCACTTAGATTATTTTGAAATGTGGGTAGTATAAACCAAGTATCCTCGGACAATCAATAAATGATGCTGTCTGTGGGGCAACGACAACCCTTACTATTAGGGCGTCACAGTGCAGATAATGCACACCCACTGCATCTTCTTGAGTAAACAAGATTGGTGAAATTGCTCTTCCGGTGGAGGATTGGTTAACTATGTAGCTCGTCATGGGAGGGTTACTTTCCTCTCTAGCATAATTTCTTTGTGAGTTCCTGGATTCCTCTCCAACATATGGACCTCCAACGATCGTGTCAATTTCCCCGATGGGTTCCCCACCATTATTTGTTGGGGGGCTTCGTCTCTGCCTTTGACCCTCTTTAGGCCTTTATGTATCATTTTCCCTTCCCTCTTGGAGGTCATTTTAGTTGGGACGACATTGCTCGTTACTCCCATGCTGTTGGGTTTGCCAGTAAGGAGTATTTCTTTGGGGGCGTCTTCCCCTTCCTTGTTGTGTGCTACTGGAATGTCTTGCGACGTCCTAGCAATTCTCCGTGTAGTGGCCATGGGATTGACAGTAAGTGCAATAGCTAGGCGCTTCATCCCTATTTCTAGGTTCAATGCCTCGTCCCCTTGGTGAGTGCCTCGTGTAAGGTTGGCGTCGATGCATTTCAACATTAGGGTTCACCTCCTCATAAGCCAAAGTAGGTACTGCATTGAGTGTTATTGCAACTGATTTTTGTCCATGATTTAAGGGTGCTTAGTGGTCCATCAAATGGAAAGTAGGGTCGCTCTCCCTCTGCATTTGAGGAGATGGAAGACCATGGCTAGCTTTGTTCCTATGATCTCTCAATTCTTCATTGAGAATTTCTTGCCTTATCATTTCTAGTAGGGCGTCGTAGGTGGCAGGGTCCTTGTTTTGCACGTCTTTCCAAAAGGGAGAATTCATGTCCAAGCATCCTCTTAAGGCAATCAATGCTTCCCTATCTGTGACTTGCACACCGTAGGTTATTTCATCCACTTGTACTGTTCATGCCCACGAGCCGTTCGGGCTCATCAAAAAACGAGCCCAAGCAGGGCGGCTCTTAACAGTGACGAGCTGCTCACCTCGAGCCCACGAGCTGGCTCGTGGGCTCGTCTTAGACGAGCCCTTTTTAAACGAGTCACGAGCTCGGCTCGTGGCTCTTAAAAAATTAAAGTAAAATTCAAAAGTCAGTGACCAAAACGGTCACTGAAATAAATTTAGTGACAGTTTTGGTCCTTTATTTTTTTTTCAATTTCATAATTTTTTTCCTCTATAAATACTCACCATAATCAACAATTTTTTCCCACCAATATCAATCTCTCATTATTTACTATACAATACTCTATATAATTTACATTCTCCA
>CAIGRQ010073765.1:0-13850 GCA_903798375.1 Fraxinus sp. D2006-0159 | reverse complement strand
GGTATTACATCACCCCTTGGGGATCCCACTCACAGTTCGTAGTTGGCTCAACACTTCCATCAAGGGATGGAAGGAGTCCTAGTTCTGGGTTAGGGGCAGGTGGCAACTAGTTGAAGGAGATGCCGTCCCAGCTTGTACTGTGTCGACCCAGTACTACGAAGCCTGTGAGTTTTGTCTCGTGGTTTTGATGCTTATGTTGAGTGTATTGATGCTAACTCCTCCATTTGTGCGTTTGCAGATTCCAGTACTAGATACGAGCTTTCTGAAGCTGAGTGGGGTGTTATTAAGGATATTTACAGACGATCTATGAGGCTCCGGAGTTTTACCCACCTTATAGAAAGGAAACAGCACTTCCTTGACTTTAGACTGATGGCTCCCAAAGGTAAGGGGCTACAGTGATAACTCTAATAGTTTACTTGGCCTCGATGATTTATAACTTTTATCTTGACGTTTGCAGATAAGTTCGCCAAGAAGGAGTATCCATCACCAGATATGGCCAATATCATGAAGGCTACTGCCACTGCTAGGGCCAGAGCCTTGAAACCCTCCTCCTCTGGAGCGAAACAAGTGAAGGTGAAGCTTGAACGCCTCAGCAAAAACAAGTCAGAAAAGGGGGTGAGGGAAGAGGTCTCAACTGAGGCCCCAAATGAGGGTCGGCCTAGTGGTGACAAGGGTAAGGCGGTGGCGGAGGAGCCCCATAAGAAAATGAAGCTGGCCCATACAAGTGAGTCTTCTGCAAGTTTTGGGGCCTCTGTGTCCCAAAGTGAAAAAGGAGCTTCAAATCAGCCAAAACTTTTACAATCGTCAATTGACGCTGGTAAGGGGATATTGATCTGGAAGTCCAGTAGAGAGGCGAGGAAAGAGACATTACCCTCTGAGGCTACCAAAAAGGCCCCAGTTGAACAAACCCTAGGGAAGTCTGGGAACTTCCTGGGAGGCAAGGACGACAAAATAGCCTCCGCGGCGGTGGAAATACTGCCTCCAGAGACAAGGGGTGCCACCAAAGCGTTCCACAATTCTGGAATGAGAGGTGGCAAAATTACGTAGCTACTTGAAACGCTGTGGACCTCACAGCCACTTTGGTAAGCTAAACTTCCAGGGCCTTTGGCGAGGCTCTTGAGTGCCAAACAGTGCTGTCTGATATTCAGCAAAGGAACATAGCATCGTTTGATAAGTTCAAAGCAGTGGAGGCCGAGCTGAAGAACGTGAAGGCGGAGGCTGTAGAGTTGGGGGCCCAAAAGGTGGAGGATGAGGCCAAACTGGATTCTGCATTAACTAAAAAGGTTGAAATATTCAACTACCACTATAAGGTCACTGCTGAGGCCCTGGAGAAGGTGAACTTAGAGCTCACTGGATGCAAGGACTCCAACAAGTTCATGGAGGAGCAAATAAGGTTGTATGCCTCGGAGGTAAAGAAATACGAGGCCGATGTTCTTGAAGCGGGCGAGATTGCGGTAAAGAACTACATTGCTAACTTTCATCTCACTGAAGAGTACCGTCGCTTCGCCCTTTACTGGAGGGGGTCGTCTATAATGAGATGATTGAGAGGGCTGGAGAACTTTATCTTGAGGCAGACGTCTCTGAACTTAAAGCGGAATTTCTTGATGACAAAGTTCCTCAAACCTCAGCTGAGGAGGGCGAGGTTGTCGAAGTGGATGACGAGATCGAAGCTCCTGAAGTTGCCCAAGCCCTTCCAGCTGAGGCTTCTGCTAACGAGGCTCAAGTCCTCGCTGAGGCTCCTGCCAATGAAGCCTAAGCTCCCCCACCCCCTAGCTCCAAGTAGTAAAAAAAAATGTGTAATACCTTAAGTGTGTATGTAATCACCTCTATTAATGAATGAAATTCACATTGTTTGTTCTTTGCTATTTTCTTAAAGTAATTACGCTTCAACAATATACTTGCCAAAATAAGTCATAAAATATGTAATCTAAGTTTTCGCTGGTTGGACTTAATAATATGTCATTTTGAACAACTTTAGAAATCTTAACTGTAGCGAGTCAACCGGCAGTATGAGGCGCTATTGAATCTTTGGGTATTTCTGCAATCAAATCACTTGTTCCGCTCTTCGGAGTCAGGGAGGCAGTTTATTGAAATCCAACCTCTCCTCCGAGGTACCCACGCTTCCGTTTTCTTAACATAAAGCATTTATTTATTTACAAAGGCTGGGAAGAACTTCCAGCTGCAGATTACATTTACTGATAGTACATTCTTAGATGTTCTATGTTCCATGGGTGGGGTTGGACCTTGCCATCCATGTCTCTGATCCAGTAGGTGCCAATTCTGATCTCTTTTTCGATGCGGTAGGGACCTTCCCAGTTTGGCCCTAAGGTGCCCACCCCTGGTTCCATTGAAGATAAGAATACTCTGCGAAGCACCAGGTCATTTATCCGAAAGGACCTTTTCTTCACCTTAATGCTGTAATACCGGGTCATCTTTCTTTGGTAGGCAGCTAGCTTTTGCTGGGAATTATCACTTTTTCCTCAAGGAAATCAAGCTCGCACCTTCTGAGTTCATCATTCAATATTCATTGAAGCTCAATCTTCGAGGAGAGGGCAAGCCTACCTCAACCGGGCTCATAGCCTCGGCACCGTAGGTCATGGAGAAAGGAGTTTCACCAATTGGCGTCCTGCTGGTAGTTCGGATAGCCCATAACACCAGAGGTAGTTCATCCACCCATGCTCCTTTGGTTGTGTCTAACTTCTTCTTTAGAGTGTGCTTTATGGTTTTGTTCACAGCTTCGACCTGGCCATTGGCCTGGGGGTGATGGGGGGTGGAAAAATGTTTCTTGATCCCTAGCTCTTCGTAAATGTCCCTAACCTTCTTGTTGTCGAATTGTTTCCCATTGTCTGAAATGATTGAGTGAGGAATACCGAATCGAAATATTATGTTCTTCCACAAGAATTTTGAGGTGTTGGCTTCAATGATCTTTGCCAGGGCCTCGGCCTCTACGCACTTAGTGAAGTAATCAATAGCAATAATGGCGAAGCAGGCTCATCCTCTGCCTTTTGGTAATGGGCCAATAAGGTCCACACCCCATTTGCTGAAAGGCCAGGGACTAGACACTATGGTAAGCTCCTGAGAGGGTCGTCTCTGGATGTGGGAGAAACGTTGGCACCTATCGCATTTTCGAACAAATTGGAGGGCATCCTTTTTCAAAGTGGGCCAATAGTATCCTTGCCTGAGTACCTTCCTCGCCAAAGCGAGCTCTCCAGAGTGGTTGCCACAAACTCCTTCATGGATCTCTTGGAGCACATAGTCAGCCTCATCCTCCCTACGCATCGGAGGAGAGGCGAAGAGAACCCTCGCTTGTAAAGAACATCTTCCACCAACATGAAATGAGCGGACCTTCTTCTTAGCTTGTAAGCTTTTTCTTTGTTGTCTGGAAAGGTTTGGTCCTTGAGGTAGGATANCTTAGCTTGTAAGCTTTTTCTTTGTTGTCTGGAAAGGTTTGGTCCTTGAGGTAGGATATGAGAGGCTCCATCCAGGTCGGGGTTCCTTCGACCCACATCACCTCTTCTTTGGAAGTGGATGGCCTCAACAAATGTTCTATCGGTAATACTGTCAATAGTTCTGAATCTTTGCTGCTCGCTAACTTGGATAAGGCATCAGTATACGCATTCTCTGCGTGGGGAATTTGACTTAACTCAAATTTTTCAAAAGAGGAAAGCAAGTTCATCACCAATTTGAGGTAGGCTGCCATGGCCTTGTCACGAGCCACGAAGCTGCCATTCACTTGACCTACAACGAGTTGGGAATCACTATTGATGAGCAGCCTCTTTACTTACATTTTCTTGGCTAGCCTTAGTCCGGTAAGGAGGGCCTCGTATTCAGCTGCATTGTTGGTGGCTTTGAATCCGAACCGCACAGCACTGTTCAATTTGTGCCCTTCAGGGCTCACCAGCACCACCCCCGCACCGGAGCCCATATCACTAGAAGATCCATCTATGATTAGGTTCCAGGTGGGAGGTTCAGGGGGTTCCATTGCTTCGTGCACTTCTGAGATATCAGTAAATTCAACTACAAAGTCTGCTAAGGCCTAGCCTTTAATGGCTGTTCGTGCTTTAAAGAAAATCTCAAATTCACTCAATTCCACTGCCCATTTTAACAATCTCTCCGAGGCATCAGGCTTTTGTAAGACCTGCCAGAGTGGGAAGTTGGTTAGTATGTGAATTGTATGGGCTTGGAAGTAAGGTCTCAACTTCCAGGATGCCGTTATCAATACCAAAAGTCAATTTCTCCATATTGGGGTAACGCGTCTCAAGAGGCAATAGGCCTTGCTAATGTAATAGACTGGCAATTGAGTCGAACCCTCCTCTCTTACAAGGACACCACTTATGGCCTCATCTGAGATGGTCAGGTATAGCTGCAAGGGTTCTTCAGGTTTGGGTTTTGACAGGAAGGGGCCTGCCCCAGATGCTTCTTCAGCTCTTGGAAGGCCTCTTCACACTACTTGTTCCATTGGAACCTCTTGCCCCCCCTTTAGTATCTTAAATAATGGAAGGTACTTGTCGGTTGCTTTAGATACGAAGCGGCTTAAGGCAGCAACTCGACCAGTTAGACTCTGTACTTCTTTATGCTTTTGAGGGGATCTCATTTCAACCAACGCCTGGATTTTCTCAGGGTTAGCTTCTATACCTCGCTGGTTGACCATGTATCCTAAGAATTTGCCTGACGCAACTCCAAATGTACACTTGAGGCTGTTCAGCCTCATGTTATACCTCAGCAATATGCGAAATGCATCATTGAGATGGGATATGTGATCTCCAACCTTTAGGCTTTTTACAAGCATGTCGTCCATATAAATCTCCATTGTGTTGCCAAGCAAGTCAGCGAACATCTTGTTCACGAGCATCTGGTAAGTGGCTCCAGCATTCTTCAGCCCAAAGGACATCATCTTGTAGCAGTAAAGCCCACGATCGGTGATGAAGGAGATGTGTTCCTCATCGTTTGGGTACATTGAAATTTGGTTGTAATCAGAGTAGGAATCCATAAAGCTCAGGGACTCGTGTCCTACAGTGGAGTCACTAGCTGATCTATTCTTGGAAGTGGGAAGCTGTCCTTAGGGCACGCTTTATTGAGATCGGAAAAATCAATGCACACTTTCCACTTCCCATTATGTTTCCTTACCATAACCGAGTTGGAGACCCACTTCGGGTAGAGGGCCTCTCTGACGAAACCATTCTGGATTAATTTCTACACTTCTTCTTTAAGAGCTTCATATCGCTCTAGATTTAGAGCCCTTCTCTTTTATCGATGCGGAGAAACTTTGGGATTAATTTTTAGGTGGTGGCGGCTAACTCCCGGGTCGATGCCGACCATATCCTCATGCCTCCAGGAAAAAACATCGTAATTTCTGTGTAAAAACTCCTTGAGCCCCTCCTTAGTATCTGCTGCGAGGCATTGGCCTATTTGCTGCTTGGTGGGATCGGTTAGGTCAACAGGGAAACTTTCTAGTTCTTCCATTGGAGCAGTTTCGGATTCGATTTCAATGATGCGGCGGTCGAGTTCGTTGTAGATAGGCATCTTCAAAGGAGGGCCCAAACTTACCGCCTCCAGCACCATATTCACATTACGAGGTTCTGCCTTTCTCACGGCGTTTAGATAACATTCTCTGGCTCCTCTTTGGTTGCCCTTTACGGTTGCCACTCCTTGGTCAGTTAGAAACTTCATACATAAGTGGTGGATGGAGGTGACAGCCCCAATTTCTTTCAATGCAAGTCTTCCCAACACCCCATGGTAGGCAGACCTACTATCAACTACCAAGAATTCCATAAAGTTCAAAGTTGAAAGGGGAGGCTCTCCCATTTCTACGACAAACGTGATTTTTCCTCTTGGGACAATGCTATCTCCGGTGAACCCGTACAATGGGGTGTTGGTGGGGGTCAACTCGTGATCCAAGATCATTTTGTCAAAGGTGGATCTAAAAAGTATGTTGCCCGAGCTATCGTTATCTACCAACATCAGCTTTAAACGATTCCGAGCCACCACGGCTCTTATAACCAGGGCATCGCAATGGGGGTAATGAACACCCTCTGAATCCTCATGGGTGAACACGATAGGAGGGGATTGGTTCCTTCGGGAACTATTATCCACTATGTAGCTAGTCAATGAAGATCCCTTCGCTTCTCGAGCATAGTTTCTTTGGGAATTTCTTATTTCTACGCTGATCTAGGGGCCTCTGTATCGATCTCGTGAATCGAAGCATCTTCACGTCGATTTCGGTGGTTTCTTCGTTGTTGATCATTCATGTTCTTATCACCTTCGAGTCCCCTTGTTCGTCGAGGTGATGTTTCTCGTTGGTGGGGTGTGGCCTCCTCTCCTTTGGGCCGCTGGTCGTGCCTCAGAGGGGGCCTGTTTCTGGGGAGAGAATTGTCTCGATTATCACTTCGAGAGTCTATCTCTCTGGGATGCTGGGCAATATCCCTACAGTTAGCCGTATTATGGTTGTATGAGTGTTGGTAAGTACAATACCCTTGACGGTTTGACCTATCCCGAGACCCTGAAAATCTCCCTCGAACTCGGCTTCAGCTCCGGCCCCGGCCCCTACGGGAAACTTGCTATGTAGGCTGATTTGCGTTAGAGGCTGGCACGTCCTCATAAGACAAGGTTGGGACAACATTCAAGGTGGCTGTGGCAAGTGCTCGGCCTGAATCGTGAACAACCTCATTGCCAGGTTGTCCCCATTGATGATCCATCAAGTGGGAGGTTGGACCTCTACCACGCTGCCTCTATTGAGGTTGGAGGCTCTACTCGCCCTATTATGATGATCTATCAATTCTTCATTAATTATTTTTCGTCGTATCATCTCCAGCAGTGCATCATAGGTGGTTGGGTCCTGATTTTGTACATCTCTCCAAAACAGAGTGTTCATATTCAAACCTTCTCTTAGTGCAAATAGCGCCTCACAGTCAGTGACCTGAACATAATAGGTCATTTCATCTATGAAGCGAGATAAGAAACTCTTCAAAGTTTCACCGGGTTGTTGCCTCATATCCTGAAGACGCTAAATGGGAGCCTCTCCTTCCTTGCTTACAGCAAATCTCTTCAAAAAGGTGGTTTTGAATTCTGCATTTTGTGGCTAGGGTGGCACCTCTTAGACTCATGTGAGTCTTATAGATGTTCAAGTGTTTTGCTGGGTCGCCTCTTCCATCATATTTTGGTATTTTAAGAATTACATAATGACTCGGCACTTGGGCATTTCTCAATTCTCGTGAAAACGACAAATTGTCATCATCATCATCCAAGTCACAGGACCTCTGTAGGCCATCTGAATCATAATTAGCCATAGACTCGTACCGAGGTTGTGAAGGTCCTATCTGGTTGTCAGCTTCCTCTTTTCTCCTTTGACGTTTGTGTCGAGGCGGTACAACTCGAGGGGCATGCTCTTACCTGTTCTTGGGCGCTGGGACTCGTCCACGCCTTGGCTCCGCTGGGCTTAGCCTATCAAACACACTAATAGATCTTTGAGGCCTATGTACTGGCTCATATTCTGGTGGAAAATTATCCTCCATGTCAAATGGGGCCTCAGTAGGTCGACCGATACATAATTGGATGATACATCAATTCCCACTTCCCTCTCTTTTGGGCTCATTTCCCTATTGTGCCTAGGATGGTGATTCCTTTGACTCTGCACTTCCTATGGTTGGTATTGCTCTTGTGGAGTATAGGGAGGAATTGGGCGGCCTCCATGGCCCTGCATTTGCATCAAGAGTTCTTGCATTGCCAAGTTCTGACTGGTGATGTTCCTCATATTGGCCGCCATGGTCGCCATTTTCCTAGTGAGCTGGGACGCTAACCTCCTTCCACCTCACATGTGGTGGTGGTGGGGCCGACGCCTAGTGGTTGGGACTGATGTCGCTGGGATCTCATCACCAGTCTCCCTTACACACCTCGGAGGGGCGTCTCCTTCCGAGCTCATTTCCTTTTGAACAGTAGAATTTAAAGGTTTAAGATTCCTCAACTCCGGGGGCTTCCTCTTGTTCTTTCTTCAAGAATGAATCCTTTTCCAAAAAAGGGGATGCCCTAAAATGTCCTTTCCGATAGCTTTTTCCATGGGGCTGCTCGTGGTTATGGTGTGGCTTCCCACAGACGGCGTCAATCTGTTGACCCCAAAAAATGTTACCAACAGATGTCGGGCTCACTCGTGTATATGCAAGCCAAATCCAACACGCTAATGCCGATCGACGGTCAAGATAGCTCCAGAAATTGAACGTGGGAGGGGCTCAACAACACGAGACGTTTCCGTTCAGACTCTAGCGATAAAAATAGAACGTGATTGTATATGAAACCAATCGATAAAGAACAAGATTTGTCATGGAAGTATCTTAGTGAGAAAATAATATGGCTCCAAATAGCTAAAGTTTCATTAGCCTTTCATTGTTACATGGTGGGGATATTTATAGCATCACAAATTATATGGTGACCCTTGGATCAATTTACACGTGGTCTCATCTCCTCAATCAAGACATCACATCCTAGCCATCAAAGTGACTCTACTAGCCTAACAAGGTATTAAATGTTCTTATATTGACAAGACAAGACAAGACATAAGTGTATTTTTCTTAGTCACATCAGTCATTTACATAAAGATCTTCATCATTAACACATCCGCACACGTGGGCCGTCGCCAACTTCGGATCCTTAGGGCCTCGACTACAGTGACGACCTGGGCTTCACGCTGGGCATCGAAAAGCCTATAACTGTTTGAGTTGTGATGCCACGTGGTAGCTCATTATATTTGGGTCGTAACATATATTTTTATGGACAGAGAGAGTATAAATTAATACTTAATAGGCAGAGTGCATTTTTTACACAAAAAAATAAAAAAAAAAAGATTCCACAAAACAATGGTGGTTAGTGGCATGTTATTCAAGCAACTAGTAGGTTTATGTAGTGTTTAATAAAAAATAACTTAAGAGGCTCTTAATAATGTTAAGATTAAACATACTTGAAAACTATATGGGTTTTAATCATTGAGTTGAGTGGGTGCAAGTGATCAAACATAATAAAATTTTCCATAGGTTAAACATGAGACAAATAATGAGTTTTTTTTTTAGTGAAATTAGACTACCATTCCTAAATTAGATGAACTTCAATTTACACCACGCTTTTTAAATGAATTTCAAAAGTTGCAATTGAACGAAGGTGTAGGCATCATTCAAATGCAATTGCTGGAAAACACATGAGAGAGAGAGAGAGAGAGAGAGAGAGAGAGAGAGAGAGATTCTCCAACTTTAACAGTGCATGATTACATTCATGAGTTTTATAGTGATAATATGAACTATCCGAGATTATACAGTCCTCAAATATCAAAGATTTTAAGCTACCATTCTTGTAATCTTTACTCATCTTGTGTGGGGATACTTTTAAAATTGACCCAGTCAAAATGACATATTTCCATTTAAACTTTTTAACTTATTCATATTTCCACAATGACCTATTTAATGGCAAATGACAAAAACGTTCTTAGTATATAAAACAATTACAAAATATTGTTTTATTTAAAAGACAATACTAACATTTAGTTAACAAATAAAAACCAAACACTCCATACGTATAATTTCAAAATCAACTAACTCTTGTTATCTGTTTATTTCAACACGGATAAAAACTATTTCATCTTTCATCTGCTTCAACATTAAAATCTGAAAAATTTATCAAAAGCTGAAGCCTGATTTTTTTATTTTTTATTCGTATCAATCACCTCGAATCGGTAAGTATATTTACATATGTTTAATTTTGTTTTCGTTAAATCAGTATATGTTTTGGTCATTAAATTAGTTTCAACACAGATCGTTAATGTAGATAAATTTTTTTAACAAATCTATAATTTTTTTAAACATGAACGAGAAAAAAAATTATTTGCATTTTAGGACGATGGTGAGAAATAGTCGGCCGGCTGTTTCGCCTGACTGTTATGGTTGTTTCGCCTTTTTTTATAAACAAAATTTTTGTTAAAAGTCAAATTTTCGACTATGTATTTTGCTTTAAAAAAAATTATGTCCAACAGTTTCTCCTTTTTTTTAAAATTCTTGTTAAAAGCCGAATTTTCGACTATGTATTTTATTTAAAAAAATCTATTTCTTCTTGAAGATATGGTTGTAATGTCAGTTTGTTATTTTGGTGACTTCAAATTGGATGAGAAAGATCAATGGGTATGGAGATGGACAAGCGATAAACGTGGTGGTACTCCAATTTTCGTAACAGAGAGTACAACATATGCGAGAATGTACCATGATTTATAAAACAAGCTGAATGTCGACCATTCTCAATACGATGTGAAATTGAGAATTCAATTCAAGGATGATTCATCTATTTCAATTCCACATATGAAGGTTAATTGTGATGAAGAATTGAATTATCTATTTGAATTGAACGAAATGTACACGACTCCTACTGGGTGACTTTAGTGAGGAAAGATGTCGTCGAAATTGAACACGAAGATTCGGATGGAGGGGATCACAATGCCAATGCTTTTTAGGACATAGTGAAGATAGCTCGTGAGGATGATGTGGTTATTTCCGAACCAGTTGTTTCTCATCGTGATCTCATTGTTACACACAGAATTCAATGATAGTTGACGATAGAATGGCAATGAATTTACAAACGAGGATTTGATTGCTTTATCCCGTCAGAATCATAATTGGGTGGGAGCGCAGAGTTGGAACTAGTGGACCGTCATCTAATTCTTCGCGTGTGACTCCTAATAATGATGATTTGTACGTCGAACAACTGTTTGAAACAAAGAAAGATTTGCAGGAAGTTGCGCATCGAATTGCACTGAAATACAACTTTGAGTTCAAAGAAATCAAACAAGCCATTGTTGACGATTGTCTGTACCGATGACAGATATCGTTAGCGTTTGCGAGCGACAAAAATGGACACGAACGAGTTCTTTGTAGTTCACAAGTATACACAGGAACATACTTACGAAATGAGAGTTCGCTGAAATGATCATGGGCAAACTCGAGCATGTTTATTGGTCGACAGATAATGCACAATTATTAAGACCCATGAATGATCTACAAACATTCAGACATCATTAACGACGTCCGTCGAGATTACAGAGTCACCATGAGTTACTAGAAGGCCAAAGAATGTGCGGAGGATTTAATAGGTTCGGCTGAGGAGCTATGCTAAATTGGTCAGGTATTGCCATAACATGTGGACAACTAATCATGACTCGACTTTTTTTAATGAGACGGAGGGCGAGAATTACTTTAAGTTTTTCTTCATGGCTCTTGGATAATGCATTCGGGGGTTTCGAAATGGGATGCGACCCCTAATTCTAGTAGATGGTACAACTCTAAAAGTTAGATACAAAGGCAAGTTAAATATTGATACATGTCAAGATGTCAACATTCAAATTTACTCTCTTGCATTCGGCATAGTCGATGCATTGGTTCTTCACAAAGCTGAGGAATTGCCTTCGTAACTGATCGGGGATAGTATATAATAAATGGTATCGTTGAAGTATTTCCCGAGGCACCTCATGGACATTGCATGTACCATATACAAAGCAACCTTAAGACTAAGTTTCGGGGGCACATGCATCATTTCATTGCTAAGGAAAGTGGTCGAAACTTATAGTGTTGAAGAGTAATAAGTTAATGGTGGAAATAGGAAGTAAATTGTTACAGGCATGGGAGTATCTGACAAATATAGAGATTGAACACTAGGTGCGATCACATTTTCCAGGTCGTCGATACAACATAATGACGTCAAACAATACAGAGTCTTCCAACGCATTTTTCAAAAAGGATCGAGAGTTACCAATAATCGCAATGATTGAGAACATTCATAACTAGTTATAGTAGTGGTTTCACGACCAACGTGTGGAAGCACAAAATTGCACTAGCATGCTAGCCCTTGCTCAAGAGGATAAACTATTCAAGGCTGTAGAGCTTGCGAGAAAGTTTTATGTGGAACCAGTGGATGAGTTACCATGAAATGTGCACGTAATATGACATACATGGTGAACTTGATTGATAATGCATGCACTTGTTGTCGATTTCAGTTGTAGAGTTTCACATGTTAGCATATAGTCGCGGTGGCTACGTATAAAAGCTTTGCAGCAAGGACATTATGTTCTCCTTATTACACGGTTGATTGTTGGAGAGCATTGTATACTGAGAAAATATTTCTTCTGCCTAATGAAGCCGAGTGAGAAGTTCCCGACCATATTCTCTCACTTAATAGTTTGTGGCACCACAAGTTGAACCGCGTAGTCCTGGACGTTCACGTACTAGAAATACTATCTATCGGAAAGTTTCTTCGACCGTGTAGGTGCAACAAGTGTGTAACAACATGACATACTATTTTGTACAAGCCAGATTCCCCTAAATAACAATTAAACATGTGTAATGTATCACTTTAAAATGAACAACATTCCAAAATTGTTTTCTTTAATGTGGTTGCTTGATGTGAATCGAACATGTCTATGTTCACAATTATCTAATAAATGAATCAACAATTAAAGGTACAATATTTTCAGATCACACTTGAATTAGTACAAATCGCACGCTAATTTATTCCTCCAAATTTATATCCATGATTGGTTAATTACATCAACCTTATATCATATACTCAAATATTTAATTTATTTTATTGCAAACATGCCGCAATCGTCCCTGCAATTGAATAACAACGTGTTAGTTCGGTACCGTGTAACTAAAAACTAAATATAAATACACAATGGATAGCATGTAATTCACAATCACACCGGCTCGGGCAGCAATCAAGGGAATGATCATTGAAAGCGGCTCCAAGTTATGCTCAAGCTGACCTTGTATCAAATCACGCAATATGTCCACGGCCAAATTAATACGCTACACCAGGAAACACCAATAAAAAATAGAGGGAGTTATTTCATTTCATTAAAAAAAAATTCTGTATACATTCTAAATAACAATATGACTATTTCACTTATATCGTCGGAGAGCCAAGTCTCCGAAGTGGTGATATCGTGAAACCACTAATAGGCCTCTGAGATCGTCATTCTCACTACGTTGCGACCATCTCTGAAAAAAAGGCTAAAAGAAGTATAGATGTGTTAGCATAGTGTACTTCACTAAAATTGTAAAATACTTGCTCGGGCATAATTCTTCTCAACTCCGTCTCGAACGCTTTCTATTTGGCATGGTTCACCTCTTGAAAGAGATTAAAGTACGTCCTGTGGATGAACGTCCTCCTATTCGCCTCAGCCGTGAAGGAAGATACAACGTACTGTGACGGCAATCTCGACCTCTTGTCGACCACCTGCCCTAGCACGTCCATAGCACGCCTCTTACCATTTGTCACGATCGCCGTCCTCTCCTTTGTCATCAGGGGTACCACCTCCGCCTCGGCCATCCCTCCGCCCCGAGCACCTCCACCTCCATCATCGGGGTCGCCTCAGCCTCCGTCGCATCCCAAAATGCAGTATCTAGCCACAACAAAGAGTCACCCTGTCCATCACCCTCTTTTCGCCCCATCTATCACCCCCTCGTAGTCATGCTATACCGCCTCTAGAGATGGCAATGGGCCGAGCCGAGCCGACTCAGCTCCATACCAACACGAGCTCAGCTCGTACGAGCACGAGCCGAGCTCGTGGCTCTTGGACTACAAGCCGAGCTTCGGCTTGGCTCGTGTGAAAATGGGCGAGCTCGCCCAAAAACGAGCCGAGTCGAGCGCTCGGCTCGTGGCTCGTGTATTTTTTTTTTTGACTAACACATTACTAGAATTTAATTGTAAAAAATATATATACACACATTTTGTGATTAATTTCTAAATATACATTTTCAAAAACATTTATAATTTCTAAAAAAATAAGAACAAAAATTGTTTTGTTGAGTAATAATGTAATATGTTTT
>CAIGRQ010073753.1:0-12154 GCA_903798375.1 Fraxinus sp. D2006-0159 | reverse complement strand
GCACGTTGCTTAAACCTAGTAAAATTTAAAAGTGAGAACAAGACATAATAAAAACAATCTTATAAAATAAAGACAATGTGACAATAATGAAAGAGAATTAAAGGGAGAAAGTTTCACAAAATTTGGAGTTTAAATCACATTGCTTGTCCCAAATTTGCTATATTAGTTCGTTTGCTAATATATTTTTGATACCTTAATACATTGTGTCCCTTTTTAGGGGTTATTATTTATCAAAATTACTGTTTTGAATAGTGAATTTTTAAAGAATGCGTGATAAAAAAAGTATAAAATATTTTTGAATTCATGTGTGAAATACTTTAGTCTGAATTTGTGGTTGAAAGAAAGTATGTAAAATTAAAAAAAATTTAATTTAAGGGCCACGAACTTAATGTGTAATTGTATCGAACAATGTGTCGTCATCTTCTTATTTGCTAAGAAGAAATGATTTGTCGATCTGTCAAATATTTTTTGATCTCTTGTTTGAGCCCAATTTTTTTTTAAAAAATAAGTTTTTAAATAATAATTTTTTTGGCGAATGTCTAGCTAAAAAATTAGATTTTTTTTGAATTTATTTACAAATCATTTTATTGAGAGAATCCGAGTTTGGAAAAAAATATATAAAATTTTAGATAATAAAGTTCTGGTACAATAATAACACAAAATATTAAAAAAATTGTGAGGGTATTATTGTAAATTAAAAAATTATCCTAGGATTTCCTTGAAACCCAAAGAAAAGAAGTTATAAAGTTGTCCTAATAAAATTCCTGTATAAATGCTAAAAAATGACTAATGTTTTGCTTCCTCGTAACGTCATGCCCTTCTTCTCTCTCATCCGTAGTCTACTTTAGTTCACTCACTTTCTGCCATTTCACCATTTCTCTCTTCGCTGCTTCTCTCTCTATCAAGCCCGGAGCTGACTCAGTGAGTGTTTCTGAGTAAACATTTTAGTGGGTAAAGTTCATTGGTATTGCTTTGTATATGGAGAGAAAGTCCGGCTTCTTCTCAGCTCTCAAAGAGGAAGTAGTGAGAGGCCTCTCTCCGGGTCGGTCCAGAAGGGGGAGGAGCCCGTCTCCGTCGGGTTCTGGCCTTCTCAGGCGGAGGAGAGGTAGCACTTTAGGCCCTCCTGAAATCTTGATTTCAAGATCCGGTAGTTTGAGGCCAGCAGTTGAGACGCTTTCGCCTTTGAGGGAGGGTCCAGATCCGAACGGGTCGGAAGGTACTGACCCGAGAAACGAAAAGTGGGGCAACTGGTTGTGTCGGGCTCCCTCCGTTTCTACTTCTGGGCCGAGTTTTTCGAGGTCGGATCTGAGACTGCTGCTCGGCGTCTTGGGTGCGCCGCTCGCCCCCGTGCACGTTAGCAACAACGACCCTTTACCCCATCTCAGCATTAAAGACACTCCCATTGTTAGTTGCTTCTATTTCCCTCTCTCTCTTACTATTTACCCAGATTTTTTCTTCAATTCAGATTTTTGCAGCTTCCAGTAGCAATTTGAAGTTGTTGATATTGTTTTTTGGAAATATAATTCCGTTTTTCAAAGTGTAATGTAATGAAGTGGGTTTTCTTGTTTGTGAAAATTCTCTTTTTTAATGTTAATGTTTGTTTGAGGTCTCAGTTTCTTTCTGCATATATGGTAGATAGACTTGCGTGCCGTAAAATATTTCGCCAATTTGTTGCATTTAATAGCATAGTACGTAAATTTTACCCCTATTAAGTATTAATGTGCACTGAATTAAAGCTATTAAATGGGAACCGAACCGAATAGGCATATAGAAGAAATGAAGAACAAAACGAGGCTTTTCGGATGGAGATTGTTGACCACAATTTTTGGTTGGTGAACAGTCGTATGCTCATTAATTAAAGTTTATGTTGCACATGGTGGTCCTCTTTGGAATTTCTGTTATTTGTTTAGGTTAATAAAATGTTGAGGAATATAATTATATTTTCTGGAAAATTTTCAGGAAACGTCGTCTGCCCAGTACATATTGCAGCAGTACCTAGCAGCATCTGGGGGGCAGAAGCTTCAGAACTCGATTCACAATGCTTATGCCATGGGGAAGGTGAAAATGATGGCATCTGATATAGAGACAGCAACAAAGGTTATAAAGAGCAGAAATTCGTCCAAAGCATCAGAGTCGGGTGGATTTGTTCTCTGGCAAATGAATCCCGACATGTGGTATGTTGAGCTTGCACTTGGAGGCAGCAAAGTTCATGCTGGTTGTAATGGGAAACTTGTGTGGAGGCATACTCCCTGGCTTGGTGCTCATGCAGCCAAAGGGCCAGTTAGGCCTTTACGTCGTGCCCTTCAGGTTAACTTTCTCGTAAATAATGATGCATACCGTTATATATTCTGATTGGTATAAATTAGTGACCGACCTGCTTTTGACTTGTAGGGTCTTGATCCAAGGACAACGGCCAACATGTTTTCCAATGCAAGATGTACTGGCGAGAAGAAAATTAATGGAGAGGATTGCTTTGTTCTCAAACTTTGTGCTGATCCTCATACATTAAAAGCAAGGAGCGAAGGACCTGCAGA
The DNA here is from genome assembly GCA_903798375.1 of Fraxinus sp. D2006-0159. Taxonomy (NCBI): domain Eukaryota; kingdom Viridiplantae; phylum Streptophyta; class Magnoliopsida; order Lamiales; family Oleaceae; genus Fraxinus; species Fraxinus sp. D2006-0159. Next base: position 9,620 of record CAIGRQ010073753.1, on the reverse strand, counting down.
GATCATAAGGCATGTCTTATTTGGTTATTTTAGCCAGAAAACAGGGCTTCTTGTGCATTTGGAAGACTCCCATTTGACTCGCATCCAGAGCAATGGAGGTGATGCTGTATACTGGGAGACAACAATCAATTCATTTCTTGAAGATTACAGACCTGTTGAGGGGATCATGATTGCTCACTCGGGTCGATCAGTGGTTACCCTTTTCAGGTTTGGTGAAACAGCCATGAGCCACACCAAAACCCGGATGGAAGAAGCATGGAGCATTGAGGAAGTTGCATTCAATGTTCCCGGTTTATCCATGGACTGTTTTATTCCTCCAGCTGAACTGAGATATGGCTCTATTAGTGAAGCTAGTGAGCTTCCTCAGGGAGAGAGGGTAAAGACTGCAGTATCAGTCGCCGCTGCAGCCTCTTACCGAGCTAAGGTTGCTGCATTGGGCAAATCGCAGGACGGAAATGTGAACAACATCATACTGAAGATGGATATTTGATGAGAGAGGTGGTAGGTGGTTCCTTTTTCGGGGTTTTAGTCTAGTTTCCTGGTACAAACAAACTGAGGAAACAAAACACAAAAGTTAGGAACTCAGCTGATTGAGGAATTTTACATTTTGATGCTAGTCTTTCTTCTATCTGTATATATTCATAAATGTGTCATTTTAACTCAGCCTGGGGTTCCATAATCGCTTCTGCTGATGACAGTTTGTTCTCTGCCAGCCAAATTCTGAATGTAATTTATCATATTTCCTTTCTTAATCATGTAATATCATAATGCAATGGCTTCACTAAGACAATAACGTCTTCGCTGAAGAAATTTTTTAATATTAATTCTTAATTCAGTTTCTATCATTATGGTTATTATTATGGAAATGGAAACTTTACAGAAAGTTGGGTGTGATCTGCCGTCCGGTAGCCTTTAGATATCATTCTGATTTGTCGTGTGCGCCCCAAACTAATAATCATTTCTAGTTTCTCGTACAAGAAGTTTCATAATTGCTCAAGTGCCTGCTTAGCTATGTAGGTTTATCTATATAATCATTTGCATTAAATGCACAGAGTTGTACTAAGGGAGAGATGCGACCAAGGTATTCAGTAGGTGGATCTTCTTAGTCCGCAATACAATTTTTGATACTAAGAATCCTCAGAAGAGACAATAGCAGAGCATGCTCGTGTAACTGTTCATATAGTTGATTAACATGATGATGTGATTTATAATACGCGGGCAAATTTGAGCAAGAATCAATTGATAGCTGAGGAAGGGTCTACGACTAGATCACGAGCGAAATGGGTCAAAGAAGCAAAGGAACTACTAGCTCAAGTCACGATGGACGAAACATTAATCACGACAAGCAAAAGAACAAGATTATATTGGGCGTGGGAGATGACACGAAGTTGAACAACTTGATATAAACAATGGACGGAGAAATTGGAAGGAATAATTATGCGACCGCATAATTGTTCAGACCGCATGCCCCTTTATCGAACCCACAATGGAGGAGCTCGGATGGTCTATGCGACTGCATAGATTTACACTATGCGGCCGCATAGTATATTTCCGGTCGCGAATTTTTTAAATTTCGCGTAATCTTCTATTTTAGTTAAAATTCTATTTTGTGTTGTCTTTTGTTATTTTTAGAGTTTAATTCCGTTTTTACTAGGGCTTTATGGATTCCATATAAATAGGATTGTTATTTTCATTGTACGAACACACAAAAATTGAGAGACTAATTGCAATGCGTTATTGTTTGTTTGTTTGTTTTTTTTTTTTTTTCATCCAATTAATTCTGAACTTATTTATTTCTTGTGGCGTTCAAACAAATCGAATGAGATTCTTGAGTCTTGTAATCACATGGTAAATATGTTGTCGGCAATTGTATTGGTTCTTTGGTTCAATATTTTTTATTCAAGCTTAAACATTAATTATTTGTTTTTTTTTGGGATTGAATCAATCTTGTATGAGCTTTGTAGCTACTATTGTTACGTGAGTTCGCATTAGTTAATATCAGAGTAAGGCTCCACAAATTAAGGTTATATTTTTTTTTTCTTTTCGTTTGGTCTTTTGCTTTTCATTCTTCATGTTCTCCACGTTCTTCATTTTTGAGTCTCCAATAATAATAATAAAAATAAATAAATAAAAAATTAAAACTTATTTGTATGCTAATCTAGCATCCAAATCAATTTTTTGTTTCTTTTGGTGGTATTTAGTTGAATTTCCTATTAAAAAAAGGAAAATTGCCAGCAACATACAATTTTATTTTTTAGTAAAAAAAAAAATTTCAAATTCAAAAGTGTCCAATTCAAATTCAAGAAACACCTTAATTTTTCTTTAGTGTTCCATTCAAAGTGTCAATTCCTACTTTTTGAGTCATTCTAGAGTCAATTTTTCTTACTCAAATCTTTGTTTGAAGCTCTACAAGAATTGAATTTTGATTGACATTGAGTTAGTTCTTTGAAACATTTGCAAGAAAGTATTGAGTGGAAAAAAAAAGTAAGAGTGGTGAGACTAATAGAGAAAAAAACCAATTTGAGCGATACATGAGTATATATACGTGAGGCAAATATTAAATTAGATTTAGGATGTCGGATAGCGACGATTCTATTTCAACCAAGAATAATAATCAAGTCAACATGTCGAATAAGATGACATGACAATTCGAAAGGTTGTTTGAGGATGTGAAAGACATATTAGATAGGCAAGATACACTATTTGCTAATTTACTTAGGAAACAGCCTAGAGAAATTCCTAACTCAAGGAGGCAAGGAAAGCATGATCATAGAGCAGATTTTGCTGGTGAATGTGAACCAAATATTGACATTAATGAGGATGCATTTGTGGATGTCGAATTCGGAATAATGAGGGATAGAGGAGTTAGGCATGAAAGGATGGGTAAAGATCTTGTTGGAGATGATGTTGATAGAAGTATGTACAATATCAAAATGACAATTCTTTCATTCAAAGGAAGGAGTGATCAAGAGACATACTTGGAGTGGGAAAAAAAAAGTAGAGTTGATATTTGATTGCCACAACTATTCGAAGGAAAAGAAGGTAAAAACTGTGTACTTGAATTTACCGATTATGTTATCATTTGTGGGGTCAAATAGTAACATCTAGGAGAAGGAACCGTGAGAGGCCTATTAATACATGAGAAAAATTGAAAGCTATCATGAGGAAGAGGTTCGTGCTTAATCATTATTATAGGGAGTTTTATAAAAAATTGCAAAGCCTCTACTAATGATCTAGAAGTGTGGAGGATTATCACAAGGAGATGGAGATTAATATGATTAGAGCGAATGTTGAGGAGGATAGAGAGGCCACCATGTCCCGATTTTTGAATGGTTTGAATAGGGAGATAGCTAATGTGTAGAGTTGCAACATTATGTGGAGTTGGAAACATGCTGCATGTAGCTATGAAGGTAGAAAGACAATTGAAAATGAAGGGGACAACTAGATATTCATCGGGTTCTTTGGGTTCCAACTTTTCTTGGAAATCAAAGTGGGATGACAATAAAGGTGATGTGGTTGTTTCAAAAAGTAGGATTGAGTTACCGAAGGTAAGGGATGAAGTTCCTAGCAAAGCTACACCCAAGGCGGATCCCTATCCTTGTAAAAATTGAGATATCAAATGCTTTAGGTGCTTGAGAATGGAGAATGGTACACATTGCTTCTCAATTTCCCAACAAAAGGGTGATGGTTTTGCTAGACAATGAAGAAGTGGTGAGTGATAGTGAAGGTGAATATGATGACATGCCGGAATTGGAAAATGCTAGTGATTGTGAGAAAGTGAAGTATGTAGTGGAAGAGTTGTTGGTTACACGACGAGCTCTTAGTGCTCAAATCAAAGTGGATGACTTGAAGCAATAAAGGGAAAACATATTTTATACGAGATCTCACGTCAACAATAAGGTAGGTAGTATGATTATTGATGGGGATAATGTACCAATGTGGCTAGCACTACACTTGTTGAAAATTTAGGATTAACTATGCTAAACATCCTAAGCCTTACAAATTGCAATGGTTGAATGAATGTTGAGAAGTTAAGTTGAATATGAGAGTGTTGGTAAGTTTCTCAATTGGAAGGTATCATGACGAAGTAATATGTGATGTAGTGCCTATGCAAGCTGATCATATTTTGTTGGGAAGGCCATGTCAATATGATAGGAAGGTGATTCATGACGAGTACAAAAATAGGTACAGCTTTAATAAGGATGGAAAATCTATTACTCTGCATCATTGACACAACAAGTGTATGAAGATTAAATCAAATTGAAAAGGAAGAAAAAAGATTGAGAGAAAAAGGGAGTGACAATGATCTTTCACAATAAGAGAACAAGAGAGAAAATAGTGAGGTGGCTAATTGTGAGGAAGAAAGAGTAGAGCTACAAGAAAGTATAGAGAAAAAGTCTTATGAGATGAGAGAAAAATCGAAACTGAATTTCTTTGTAAAATGGAGTGAGTTGAAGATGGCAATAGTTGAGAAGCGATCTATGATCTTATTGGTTTATAAGGAGCAATCTAATACACCCTCCTTAGTTTGGTTACTTCTTTGTTGCAGGAATTTGAAGACGTTCTCTCGGAGGATATGCCTAGTGGGTTACAACCCATTCGAGGCATTGAATATCAAGTTGATTTCATACATGGAGTCGTCATTCCAAATAGGCCGATTTATCGGAGTAATCTCGAGAATACTAAGGAACTTCAAAAGTAAGTGGAAGATTTAATGAGCAAAGAGTATGTGAGGGAGAGTACGAGTCCATGTGCCGTGCCAATACTATTTGTGCCAAAGAAAGATGGAACCTGGAGGATGTGTGTCGTCATTCTATTCCTAGGTTAGATGATATGTTAGATGAATTACATATATCATGCATTTTAATAAAACTGATATTAAAAATGGTTATCATCAGATTATGATAAAGGAATGAAATGAATGGAAAACTGCTTTTAAAACTAAATATGGATTGTATGAGTGGTTAGTTATGTTATTTGGACTTACTAATGCACCTAGCACTTTTATGAGATTAATGAATCATTTTTTATGTGCATTCATAGGTAAATTCGTAGTAGTTTATTTTGATAACATCTTGGTATATAGTAAGGATCTAAATGAACATATAGAGCTTTTAAGATGTGTGCTTGTGGTCTTTAGGCAAGAACACATTTATGCTAACTTTAAAAAGTGTACATTTTGCATGGAAAAAGTTATTTTTTTTTGTTATGTCGTTAGTACAAAGGGTATTGAAGTAGATGATGAGAAAATCAAAGCCATCAAGGAGTGGCCAACACCTAAAAGCATAATTGAGGTAAACATCTTTCATGGGTTAGCTAGTTTTTATAAGCGTTTTGTTAAAAACTTTATCACACTTGCCACACCATTCACGGAAATTGTAAAAAAAAGCGTAGGATTTCATTGGGGCGTCGAACAAGAACATGCTTTTAACACTATTAATTATAGGTTATGCACCGCACCTGTTTTATCATTATCTAATTTTAACAATACTTTTGAGATTGAATGTGATGCTTCAGGTATAGGTATTGGAGCTGTTTTGATGTAAGATAAAAGACCAATAGCCTACTTCAGTGAAAAGTTAAGTGGAGCAACTCTCAACTATCCTACATACGACAAGGAGATGTATGCACTCATTCGAGCTTTGGAAACATGACAACATTACCTATGACTAAAGGAGTTCGTGATTCACACCGACCATGAGTACTTGAAGCATTTAAGAGGTCAAGGTAAGCTAAAGAAGAGACATGCAAGGTGGATGGAGTTCATCGAGACATTTTCTATTCAGTATAAACAAGGTAAAGAAAATGTGGTAGTTGATGCTTTGTCAAGGATGTACGTACTTTTAATTTCTTTAGGTGCCAAATTGCTAGGATTTGAATATGTTGATGACATGTATACTAATGATCCATATTTTTCTACGAATCATGTCATAAGAGCACTATGGATAAAACTCTATTTTGTGATATCTTTCATTATTTTTAGAGTTTAATTTTGTTTTTACTAGGGTTTTATGGTTTCCATATAGATATGATTATTATTTTTATTGTACGAACACACAAAAACTGAGAGATTAATTGCAAGACATTATTGCTTTCTTCTTGTTCTTCATCAAATTAATTCTAAACTTATCAAGATTATTTTTTGTGACGTTCAAACAAATCGAGTGAGATTCCCGAGTCTTGTAATCATGAGGTCAATATGTCGTCGGCAATTGTATTGGTTCCTTGGTTCAATATTTTTTATTCAAGCTTAAATATTGATTCTTGGCGTTCTTGGGATTAAATCAATCTTATATGGGTTTCTTATCTACTATTGATATGTGGGTTCACATCACATAATTTATTCAAGAATAATATTAGAATTTGGGTGCTAGTGAGAAAACAGAGAAACCTTAGAAACTCATGATGTTGCATAATTGAAGATTTTATTTCTGTTTTTCCATGATTATACAGTGTAGGAGGAATGCTCCTTATATAGAGGAAGAAGCTCCTTCAGTTTTCAAACACAATAATACAGATTAGTACAGTAGACTGTATTATAATAACTCGCATACTTTTAAAAAGCATACATGACTCGAGTAAAATAATATAAAAATGGACAAACAACTTTTGAATAAGCAATTCTTTTGATAAAGAGGGAACCTGTTTTTACAAACTTTTGATAAAGCAAAAAATGCTTCATTAATGATTGTAAAAACGATGTATACTCATACAAACTAACAAAATACTTTTATTACACAAGTTGATATTTAACAGAGTACCAAGATTTGTTGTTTTTGCTGGTTGATCTAAATATTCAGAATCTGACGATAATCAATCTTGCTTCAACCAAAACATATTTTTTATCTTGTTTTTGTCTTCTTGAAGTTGTTCTGGTTTTTCAAGGATCATAAGGGTCAAAAGAGTAAAACCGAATCTTGAGAATCTTGAAGTTGGGACAGTGTTGATTTTTGTTGGCTTGAGCTTGAACCTTTTTGTGATACATTTTCTTTTCGTTTTGATTATATTTCTGGTGAACTGTGGGTTCTCTTCTAGTGTAGGGTGTAGTAGTTTCATTCAGCATTTTCCATAAACTTTCTCTAAGTTGTTGGTCTTCAAGAGTGTCTTTCGAGTACTTGGATGTTTGACCTAAACTCGGTGTTAGTCGTCCTAGATACAATTGATTCCAAGAATTATCAAAATAATAATCATCAGGAGGGTGGACCGGATAATAATTGCAAATTGGTTTAAACTCTGCATATGCACTTGAATATCTTGTTAGATTCTTTATACGTAAGCCATTGCCAAAGTTTTCCATGGTGCATTATCTTCAATGTCAGGTCAAATTTTGGGAGGAATTGTTTGATTGAATTATGCCATTTTCCTCTAAAATGTTCTAAATTTTTGGGAATATTTTCCCCAATCCCCGTGGAGATTGAATGGTTGGACTGCATATTCTTGACATGAGAAAAATGTTCACAGTAACATGATCCAGTAAAGTAACACAGTCTTTGAAAAATAAGAATTACATGAACATTTAAGCATGGAATTCTAGATCTTTGAATTTTAAAGAAAAAAGTATGGAATTTTTCTCTCCAATGTGAGAGTGGCTAAAACCATTCAAAAAAAAAAAAAAAATTATAACTTTGTTAATTGGTTTTGAAATAATTTTTGTTAATGCTTCCAAAGTTGTGAAGTTAATCTAGAAATACATATAACCATAGTTTTGGGATTAAAACATATTGTAATTTGATTTAACTCAAGAATATACTAAAGAAACACAAATGTTCTTTTGAAATTTTTTTTACTCGCTTTGGGTTCAAATAAAAGAGGTTTAAAAATAAATAATCTGGATGAAAACCATATCCTCCAAGAATTTGAATGTCGTATTGTCTGATAACTATGTATTGATATATTAACATGAGTTCATTTGACCTAGAATGAGCTGTCCGATTTCTTATTAGGTTTTGAAGTTCAAGATGAAAATTGAGGATGAAAGGATTTTGGGATGGTGGACTAACATACGGATGACAGGAATTTGTGATTGAATGGGATGTGTTGTTTCGGAAAGTAGATCAAGTGATTATTTTTTCTTTTGATGTGTTTGGCTTCTTCAAAGTTAAAATTTGAAAACCATTCAGCCCATCGCTAAAGTTGTAAATTTGGAATATGTTTCTTTTTAAAGTTCAATATTTGAGGAAATGTCTTCATGTCCATTTCGATTAGAACCTTGTGACTAACAAGATGAAATTGAAAATTTTCGATTCATCTTTTCACTGGAAGAATCTCCTTGAATGTAGAGTGGTAATATTTTTCTGATTCTTTGAACACAAGGCTTTGTATATGCAAATCCTCATTTACCATCATTTTCTTCTAGAAGTACTGCTCCCTTGTATGAATCACTTGATTTTGTTTGTAAAATTCTTTTCCCATCAACAGGAATTTGTAATGCAAGAAGACCACAAATCTCCTACTTAATTCTTTTGACAGCCTGAGATTGTATGTAAGATCATTGTGGAGAATTTTCCTTCAACATGTCTTGTAAATGTCTTATAATACGAGCCAATTGCTTAAAGGAGTCGAGCATATAATTCACAACACCAAGAAATTGTTGGATTTGTTGTTTTGTAACATTTTCATCAGGGAACTTGAGAAATTCTTGAGCAATGTATGGTTGAAAGAATATTTACCATTCTTGATATGCATTCCGAAAAATTCATTTTTGTTGTTGCAATGACCATTTTATTTGTGACAGCATAGTACCATATTCCGTGATGATATCCATAAATCTTTGGAACAATAACTCATTGTAATACCCTCAAATTTAGATACCTAGATCTATAAGTATTATCATTTCATTTTTCTCTTAAAATCATAAATGCGAAAAATGATTTGATTTTTCTTCAATATAATAAATATCAACGACTTCATTTATAAAAATAATTTGTACTTAATAAAAATATCAGACGATTAAATTAAAACTTAACTTTATTTCAAAACGAAATCAATATTTAAATTATATTGGTATTGAGTCTGTCTCACAACAAATAATCGTCTCTAATCATCTCATCTTTATCATCTAAAAATAGAGAGGGGTGGTGTGGAATGAGCTAACGCTCAGTAAGAAAACTTCATGCATAAGATGTATGCTTATGATATTCGTATTATTACTTTTAAATAAAAGTATCTCAGTTTGTATCCAATTTTATTCATTTATTTAGAAACATTAACGTTGACGTTGTGGGCTTGCTTGATGTATCCTCTATAACCAATCAGAATATAGTGAACCATGTTATTTGGAATCCAATCGAATCTATTTGTAGTATAGCAAATCGCTTAACACTAACATTAATATCGAACATTCTTCATTAAACATTGGTCACGTGAGCCGGTTCCCCACGCTCCATTTCTCACTCACCTTCATCGCACAAGCCTACACCTCATAACAAAAATATTTGGGATACATATATTTCTAAAATATTACTTGACTTATTGACATTTGGAAACTTTTTATTTCTTGAAACTTCATGTATGCTTATGGATGTATTAACATATATAAATATCACGAAACATTTATGACATAAAACATAATAATCAAACATCTGTTGTAAAAGAAAAGTTTATTAGGGTTTGTAGTGAAT